>JBBPBX010028250.1:2948-16532 GCA_038048925.1 Garcialebias charrua
GTTCTGACTGTTATTGTATTTATTAAGATTTTTATTATTGTTAATATAGTTTATTTATTGTAGAGTGCTGTTTATTTAAAATATCATCCAAATGGGTCACTTTTATTTATTACTACAATACAATACAAACATATTTTTGGCATATTTTCAAAATAAACATTTTGTAAGTCTTTATTTTGTCTTTTTTTTTTGTACCGAAAATAAACCGAAAATAAACCGAACCGAGCCCTCCTTGTAATTGAACCGAACCGAAATGTGATTTTAGCGTACCGTTACACCCCTAATATATATATATACATATATATATATATATATATATACATATATATATACATATATATATACATATATATATACATATATATATATACATATATATATATATATATATAGACATAGATATATTGTAGATATAGATATCTGGAGTCAATTTATTAAATTTTCATTCAACCTTTATTTAGACAGGTTAGCACTACAGTTATATTACCCATCTCAGGTTTTTCGAGTTGACTCTATCAACAGTAACCAACATGTTGAATCTAATAAAGACCAACTCATTTTAAGTGGAGGCGAAAAGTAGATGGAATTTCATCCAAATAGATATAAAATAAGGTATTTCCATCCAGTGGCACTTTGTCCTTCATACTATTGTTTAATGTCACAATAAAGGACCAGAGGAGAGAGCAGTGTGTGTGACTTGGACAGATCTGGCATGCATTTGGTTCTCATTAGCTAAAGCAGAGTATATGTACACAATGAATGGCACTGACCTGAGCCTGCGTGGATGTCCATATTAGCAGTGCATGACAAGCCAGAAGTTGGGGAGGGGGGAGAGAAGAACAATGATACGATCATTAGTTTAGATTTTGCCTGCAGCGACAAAAATGTATAGCTCTGGTTAAGTCTGATTTGAAATCCACTGCATTCTGCTCAGAGTTTCATTAATGAGGGTAAAAGAAGATTAGGTGCTTCATCATCTGCACTGAATCTTGAATATATTTGTCAAATGGAATGATTCATACTGTTGTGAGTCTTTTAAAGTGCTGCAGTTAGTTGTAACAGCTGTGCTTCGGACAGGCCTGCAGTCGAGGGCAACTCTGAGAAACTAATTTGTCTGGAGACGGTAAGCGTGAACAAGCATATGCTCAAAGAGGCCGTGTGCTCGTTGTCAAAACAAGGTTGCTTAAAATAGTTTATGATGTTGAGATGGAAGAAAATAAATGATCATTAATTTAAAAAAGGCTTATTGTGTGGTCCAGGAGGAACTTGAGCCATGGACTTTAAATGTATTATTTTGTATCTAATGCTTGTAAATTCACATACGGACTACAAAAGTTGTGAAATATACAGTACAGTGCAAAAGTTTTGAGTCATCTTTTATTTTGCTGCTTTATAATGATATGCTTTGGAAGGGAACTGAGGGATTTTTTTTTTTTACTTTTTTTTTTTATTCTCTAGGTGTTCTGAACATCTTATTTCTTTGGGCTTTGCTTGCTTTTTAACTCATGTTTAGTAATTTAAACTGTTTAACATTGACCAGTCAATATCAGTCATTCAGGAATTTAAAAAAAAAGTGTTGTCAAGACAAGAAACAACTTATCATTTTATAATACATTTTAATGGGATTTTATGCTCTTACTAGTAGATTGACATAAAAGTACAATTGAGTCCTAATTATTTTGTTGAATCTTAAATAAAATACTAAAGGGAACAGACAGAAAAAAATAGCGTTTTAGCACGAACGAGATTTCCCAAAATGCTATTAGCTGAAAACATATCATCTCTCAGGTTCTGCGTATGGTCTTTGCTAAATATTTATGTTTTTAAAGACAACTTTCAGACATTTTTCATCTGCTGTAGCTGTTTTTTCTTTAGACATATTTTGTCTTCTGCTTGTTCACGCTCCTAATTTTTTTTTTTAGGTGCACAGTGCACAATATGCTGTCATGGTAAGGTCCAGGAACTGGAGAAAGATGACTAAAAATCAACCAAAAAAATAAACTATTTTCAAGGGTCTACATAAAATCCTCAAATCTACTGATCAAGACCACTTTAAAAGCTTACAAGAAAGTCTCTCAATGCTTTAAACTTTTGCACAGTGCTATATTTACTAGCTCTAAAAAAAGCTAAGTCTGGTCCCATGGTCCAGAGGACCAGCCTTAGCTTTTTTAGATTTTTCTACCTGGATTATTGAGCATGCATCAGGGTATATTTACTAGCATTACAAGAGTACAAGAGATTTTTATTAATGAAAAGTGCATTATAAATTGAATTCATTATTATTAGTATTATTATAGTACAGTTTTATCAAGGTGAAGAATGAAAAAAAGCAACTTAAAGCATCCTAATTATTGTACGTTTTTTCATTAGACTCTACTAACACAGCTTATGTATAAAGTTTTTAAACTTTAAAGTATGTATTATTTGGAGTATGAAGCTCTAATCTTCACAAAATGTTCCCTGACTTTGATTTGGTTCAAATGTGTGTCAAAAATTGTTCCCGGATACTGTATTCAGTTGAATTGAGATTAATCTGATGAAGGCCAAAGTGAAGGACTGACAATTTTTCCACTCATCCATCCATTCAGTAACCTTCCTAATGTTTTGTGGGTGGAGCCTTTGTCATTCTGTAAGAGACCACTTCCCTTAGCTGATACAATGTATGCTGATGTTGAACATTCAGAACAACTTTGCATGATCCTTCCATGTAAATGGACAGGTGATCCCAAAGCCTTTGAGCAACATGCTCCATAGAGAATACCGTAAAAAAACAAAACAAAAAAAACTGCATCCTCTCACTGTAAGTAACAAGGCTGCAAATTATTTAATTTGTAACTTCGTAAACATGCTGAATACCAGAAGAAGATGCACAAGTGCACATAAAGATAGAAAATGTGCTCATTCACAGACAAAGACATAAGCATACCAAGACAAAGAACCCAAGAAGCGCAAACAAGCTGGCATTTTATTGTAAACAGAGAAAATAGGTTTCAGAGATTTGAAGCGGGGCACTTCTCCTCAGATCAGTGCCTTTGTGTGCTATTGTGTGACTGTGACTTCAAACAGTCCCTGCAAGTGCAGTCAGCAAGACCATGGCTGAGTTAAACATATAAATCAATAAATAAAACTGTTCCTTTCACAAACACAATGGGCTATGTTCCTGTACGAGGATGACCTTATAAAGTAAAGCATTCATGAGATGGCAACCTGTTCCAAAGTCATGCTGATAAATAATGTTGGGGACATTTAAGCATGATTTCATTGTAAATATATTGTTAGGAAAGCAAGCTTTGACTTTGTTACAAATATATTGCATATTCGGTATTGGTAAACAATTTACATTCAAATAAAATAAAGGAAATGTGAGAAAAAGATAAAACAAATAAGATAGTGACTGTTCAAGACATAAAACAGCAGTAAACGAAACAAGAAGATATACGAGTTAGAAATTAAAACATAATTTGAAAAAGAAAAAAAAAATCAACAAAATTTATGCAAACGTATTAACGACAGAAAGTGGGCTGCTCTGATCTCTTAAAATTAAGTGGACTAAAAATGATTTGAGCTTTGAATTTGTAGCAGACACACTGGCCCTGCACTGTTAATCAGCTGTTAGTATCATATAAGCATATGACTTCCCACAATTGAAATCAATAAAACTAATTTCACTTTGATATTCGACCAGTAATTTTGCATTTCATCTTTACTCTGTCTCTTCATTTCATCATCTCTGTTTCATAACTGTTCTTCATGTTTCTTCCCATCCAGGATGTCAATGAACCAAAGCCCTAACAAGGTTTACACAACGTTTAACATCACCCTGCACCTACTGCTGTGTTTGCTCTCCTGCGGGGCTATGGCGTGACTTTCTATAATTGCAAAAAACTGATTGGCTATCAAGCTCAGAAATAATTTCCTTTTCTCATTTACTTTGTAATCTATTACGAGTAGCCAGTTCAACAAGACAAGAATGCATTACCAAAGGCATTTTACAAGCACTTAACCTTGCTCTATAACAATAGCTGTGGTCAAATGTACTTGAACACATGCTGCAGTACAATGACTCGGTACAATTACACATTACTACAAATAAAGGAATATGCAATAAATTTGGCTGAAAACACACCCATCTAAATGCTGCAAATGTTTATAATTTTTTTAGGAGCTGCAGATGAGTCTAACCGATCACACTTACTGAACATGAACAATGCTGCAGTGTTAGTTTCTGTAATAATATTTTAAAAAATACTGGAATATTTTACAATACTTGGGCCCACCATATCTGGTCCATTACAAGCCAAAAACACAACTTGAAATGTCTATTTGCAATTTATAGAACAAGTTTAGAGACATAGCACAACTCAGACTGAATGCATTTGTCAAAGTAAAAAAAAAAAAACGTATAAGTAAACTATTGTTTTTTTGTCTTGTTAAACACTGAGTGCTTCACACTAAAACCCACAGTATCTCATCCCCCACACACAAAGCACTTCTGAAAAAACCTGCACTAAACTGACAGTCTCATTTCTACAGTAATATTGCATAACTGTGATGATGTACAGCAAAAAAACACAGCTGCTTCACAATAAAAGTTCAAAACGATGTAAAATGACCTAGATGCATGTAAAAAAAAAATGTGGGAAATGGTCAACACCTACAGTATATATAGCGCTTTCCAACCTCACTGAGGTATTGCAAATGTGGTGTTTTTCTTCATTCACACACACATACCCAGCACATGTCTATGTTATATAATTTATATTCTGTATTCACCACTTTTTATATTCCCATTCATACAGCATTATCCACATGGGAGCAATGGAGGGTTCAGTGCCTTTAGCACAATGCAGAAGCTGGGGATTGATTACCTGAAGGACCAACTGGAGGAATACCTTGCTACCACGAGGCCAAAGCTCCGCTTCTGAGAGCTGGCCAAATTAGTTAAATCAAAATGTCACAATAAAAATGTTTAACACATTTAAGATACCAAAAAAAAAAAAAACTACACATAACAAAACACAAGTTTTAACCAAACCAAAACAACCTCCATCCATTCATCCATTTTCTTCCACTTATCCGGGGTCGGGTCGCGGGGGTAGCAGCCTAGGTAGGGAGCCCTCTCCCCAGCCACTTGGAGCAGCTCCTCCGGGGGAATCCCAAGGCGTTCCCAGAGCAGCCAGGAAACATAGTCCCTCCAGCGTGTCCTGGGTCTTCCTCTGGGTCTCCTCCCGGTGGGACGTGCCCGGAACACCTCACCAGGGAGGCGTCCAGGAGGCATCCTAACCAGATGCCTTAGCCTCCTCAGCTGGCTCCTCTCGATGTGGAGAAGCAGCGGCTCTACTCTGAGTCCCTCCTGGATGACCGAGCTTCTCACCCTATCTCTAAGGGAGAGCCTAGACACGCTGCGGAGAAAACTCATTTCAGCCGCTTGTATCCGAAATCTCGTTCTTTCGGTCACAAACCATAGCTCATGATCATAGATGAGGGTGGGAACATAGATCAATCAGTAAATTGAGAGCGTTGCCTTTTGACTCAGCTCTCTCTTCACCACGACAGACCGATACAGCGCCCGCTTCACTGCGGACGCTGCACCTATCAGCCTGTCGATCTCACCCTCCAGTTTTCCCTCATTCGTGAAAGACCCCAAGATACTTAAACTCCTCGAATTGGGGTAGGACCTCCTCCCCGACCTGGAGAGGGCACTCTACTCCTTTCCGGCTCAAGACCATGGCCTCGGATTTGGAAGAACTGATCCTCATCCCGGCTGCGTCACACTCGGCTGCAATCCGCTCCAGCGAAAGCTGTAGATCACGATCTGATGAAGCCAATAGGACCACATAAATGGTAAATGGTAAATGAAGCTTATTTATAGTGCTTTCCAGCCCCCTGTGAGGAGCCCCAAAGCGCTTTACAATACCAGCCATCCACCCATTCATACACACATTCATACACCGGTAGTGGTAGCCTGCCTTGCAAGGCGCCATCCAGACCTACCGGGAGCAACTTGGGGTTAAGTGTCTTGCCCAGGGACACAACAACACATGGTGAGCGGATGCGGGATTCGAACCTCCAACCTTCCGATTGGGGGTCAACTGCCATTACCACTGTGCCACGGCCGCCCCATAATCTGCAAAAAAAAACAGAGAAGCAATCCAAAGGCCACCAAAACGGATCCTCTCAACACCTTGGCTGCACCTAGAAATTATGTCCATAAAAGTTATGAACAGAATCGGTGACAAAGGGCAACCTTGGCGGAGTCCAACTCTCACTGGAAACAAGCCTGACTTACTGCTGGCAATGCGGACCAAGCTCTGACACCGGTCGTACAGGGACCTAACAGCCCATATCAAAGGGCTCAGTACCCCATACTCCCAGAGTACCCCCCACAGGGCCCCCCGAGTGACGCAGTCAAATGCCTTCGCCAAGTCTACAAAGCACATGTAAACTGGTTAGGCAAACTCCCACGCACCCTCCAGGACCCTGCTGAGGGTGTAGAGCTGGTCCAGTGTTCCACGACCAGGACAAAAACCAAACTGCTCCTCATGAATCCGAGGTTTGACTATCCGACGGACCCTCCTCTCCAGGACCCCTGAATAGACATTACCAGGGAGGCTTAAGAGTGTGATCCCCCTATAGTTGGAAGTAGGGTTGGGCATCGATAATCGAGAATTGTTCGGAACCGGGACTAACTGTCCGGTTTTCCCGGAATCGTTCAAAATATTAATTTGTGATTCCTATGTTCGATGCTAGTTAGCCGACCGGAAGTAGCCGCCGCCGAAACCCAACGAAGAAGAATCCACCGGAAGTGTGCATCCGAGATCGAAAGCGTACTAATTAATAAAATGACCAGTCAGGTCAGTGCAGCACTTGCAATAATTTTCTATCATGCAAAGGAGGGTGGAGAAGTAAAATAGTGTCCCGTCTTTGACGCGCTCCACCGGATTATTTTCGCTTCGTATCCGACCGGAAGTACAGAGTGGTCCGTCTGCAAAACGCTCCGCCGAACTTTTCGCTAATCGCTACCTCTTCGGCTCCATCAGGTAAATAAATAAACTATAAACTACATCTCATACCAACATTAAGGCAGCTAACAAGTTATACTCCGCTTAAAGCGGTAAGTCAGCTCAAATACAAACACGATGCTAACGTTAGCTTGTATTTTTTTTCTTAGACAAACGACCTGAAATGGCTTCACAGTGTTCACCAGTGACTGTCCAAGGTAAAAACGTCAGTGTAACTGAATGAAGAGTGCCACAGAACTGTTACAGCATATGTTGTGAAAAGGTTGCATCCCTTTTCAGATGTGAATTCAACCATGGATTGCACTTACATTGCACTCAAATCCAACACTTATTAACATTCTTAATCCATTTAAAGTTCTCTGTGTCTTTTAAAATGTCTTAATGTCTCTAGTTTTCAGTATTATATAATTTCTGTTTATGTTCTCTTTCATTCCATTATGAGTGAATGTCACAGTTTGAAGAATTATTGAATAGGTTAGTTAGGCAATAACAACAGAGCTAATAATTGTACACATTCTCAGTCTTAAAAATGATTTAATAATCTCTTTTTACTGATAATACTGATAAACCTGTTGTTTGTTTAGGAACTTCCTGCAGTCTGTCCAGAAAGTCTCCACTGGAGGAGCTTTTGCTGAGGAAGAGGCACAACATAATGTCACAGCTCCATGTCCATGAAGAAACAAATGGAGAGAGGGCTGCAGATACCAGGACATCCCACCAGCTGTTCTGTCTGAGGATCCTGCTGCTGGTGGTGGAACCAGGTTAGCCCATCAGTGGGAGCTCAGTAACATGACTGCAGCATCAGACACTGGACAATATTATATGTATAATAATAATAATAATATATGTTGGTGAGTCCTCCATGTTGGCTCTAATCTGCCCTGTGAGAAATTCATAGTAAATGTAACAAAAAGGAAAAAGTTCATAGCATTAAATTCAAACAGAAGTTCAAATTATTTCATCCTGAAATAACTCTGGCTAACTACTGTAGCTTTTTTATAACATGGAGTTAAACTCAAAGTAGTCTCCTCAGATAAATAGTGTTACCATTATTTTTATATTAAAGTTTCTGTTAACTTATTATTTTTATATTTGATTGTTTTTTGTTCAGTGCCCTGAGACAACTTCTGTTGTGACTTGGAGCTATACAGTATAAATAAACTGAACTGAATTGAATTGACATGTCTTTTTTTAACCCCGCCTACAAAAAGTATCGGAATCGGGAATTGAAAAGAATCGGAATTGAAACGAAGAATCGGAATCGGAACCGGAATCGCTCAAATTCAAACGATGCCCAACCCTAGTTGAAACACACTCTACGGCCCCCCTTTTTGAATAGGGGAACCACCACCCCAGTCTGCCAATCCAGGGAAACTGCCCCTGATGTCCACGTAATATTGCAGAGTCGCGTAAGCCAACACAACCCCACAACCACTATATTACTATATTACTATATTCCCACTATATTAGGCTTACTGTATTACTAGTTGATGCTTTTCTTAGTTAGTTCTAGATGTTATTACTGTTTTTCTCTTTCATTGTTGTTGGATGTAACTGGGACCTCGTGTACATAATCTCGTTTTCATCTCATGTACCACATGCGGTGCAAATGACAATAAAGACTCTCTGACTCTGACTCTGACAACATTCAGAGTCCTAAGGAACTCCGGCCGAATCTCATCCACCCCTGGAGCCATGCCACCGCGGAGCTTTTTAACCACCTCGTTGACCTCAGCACCAAAGATTGGAGAGCCCGACCCAAAGTCCCCAGGCTCCGCTTCCTCAGTGGAAGACGTGCCAGTAGGATTGAGGAGGTCTTCGAAGTACTCTGCCCACCGATTCACAACATCCCGAGTTGAAGTCAGCAGCACGTCACCCCCACTATAAATATTATTGGTGGCGTACCGCTTTCTCTCCCCTGAGACGCCGGATGGTGGACCAGAATCGCCTCGAAGTCATACGGAAGTCATTCTCCATGGCCTCTCCGAACTCCTCCCACGCCCAAGTTTTTGCCTCAACAACCACCCGAGCTGAATGCCGTTTGGACTGCCGGTACCCATCAGCTGCTTCTGGGGTCTCATAGTCCAAAAAGGCCCAATAGGACTCATTCTTCAGCCTGACAGCATCCCTCACCGCCAGTGTCCACCACCGGGTTCGAGGGTTGCCACCACAACAGGCACCAAAAACCTTGCGGCCACAGCTCCGATAAGCCGCCTCGACAATAGAGGCGTGGAACATGGCCCACTCAGACTCAATGTCCCCCGCCTCCCATGGAATGTGTTCAAAGCTCTCCAGGAGGTGGAAGTTAAAGGACAACACCCACCATGACAGTAACAATTCACCATATTGGACAATTACTTTAATTTAATATGATGTCTATTTTCATTTTTGCATTTGGGCCAGGCGAGGGTTAAAAAATAAAAATAAAAATAAACAGTCCCGAATGAATCCGGAAACCCGGCCGAAGAGTGCCAAAGTGTCAAGTGACTTCAGTTACGTCTCCACCCAGAAGGTAGGAGTGAGTTTCCATGGAGGTTTATGAGAGTGGGAGTTAAAACTGCATATTTCCTGGTGCATTTGTGTGTACAGATGGACCAGCGCTCTGTTTTTATTTTTTATATATAACACCGCTGCGGACCGTTGCTGCTCTCACTCCTCTGCCCATAGGAGTGAGCCGCGCGTCTCTGGCTCCTCGTTCCGCTGGTCACCTTTGAAGTTCCGAATTCGTGCCGACTCAGGGCTCTGCTCCGTCCCAGCCTTGTTGCGGGGAGCACGGGGGAGCATGCGCGCAGAGCTCCGCTGCGCGGCTGCCTTTTCTGTACTCCCGACCTGTCTGGTCACGGGGGGAGAGAATAAAAAGCCGATGCGGAAATTAATGAATTTGTCGCGATCAAGCGAATTAAACTAGTATGTCTACGTGGATGCTCGCTCAGAATATGATAGACATCAGTGAGCGACAGCAGGATTAATCAACAGGCAGCTTTAGGGAATATTTAAAAATGCTTCGCTTTTTTTTTCCTCGCTCAGAGCAGCGGTCATGGAAGTTGATGAATGCTTATTATAACTCCGCCTGTAACTCCAAGGCGTCACTTTAGTGATGTGAATGCCCATATATGGAGAGGAGCAGATTTTTCCCGGAGCTTCTGCTAAAATCTGCTATAAATCATGAAATAACACATTTAGCGTTATTTCTCTACAATATAAATAAACGCTCCTGTATTATTTTTAAATAAAGTAATAAATATTAATGGCGATGCAATTTGAAAACATGGTGGGTGTTGTCCTTTAAAGCTCTGTCTTACAGGAGACTCTGCCAGACGTTCCCAGAAGACCCTCACAATACTGTACGTTTGGGTCTGCCAGGTCTGACCGACATCCTCCCCCACCACCGGAGCCAACTCACCACCAGGTAGTGGTCAGTTGACAGCTCCACCCCTCTCTTCACCCGAGTGTCCAGGACATGCGGCCACAGATCAGATGAGACGACAATAAAGTCGATCATCAAACTGCGACCTAAGGTGTCCTGGTGCCAAGAGCACCACAACAACAAAACATGTGTCATTTTATTATTCACTCCCTTCACTTTGCTGTAGTTGAATAGGTTGAATAGGTTTAGTTATAAATATAAGAACTAACACTCACACACATGAATAATTTACACCAATAACATTTTGCTTATGAACCGTTTAGTATGCAGCCTGACAAAGTTTGGGATCAAACTGCTGACCCTCAAATTAGTCGGTAACCTCAGCTTAATCTACTGCTACCCACATAAAAACTGATTTATGCATGACACTGATCACATGAGGATCCTTGTCACTCATAATATGCCATACTCACTTCATTTCAAATATTGTGAGGCCTAATTCTGTGTTCTGTCTCACTGCTTCCCTGCTGTCTTGTTGAGGAGCATCCCTCTCTCCACCACATAAATGTGTCTGTCTTGTTCGAGATTACAAGAGTTGGATGAAGTGTCACTGAGCTGCACAGGTGTCAGGCTGCAGGCTGCCTCTTGTTCCCAATCCCCTCTTTTATTTGTACAAACCTCCATCTTCACCTTGCTGCCAGATTTCACATTCCGCAATGAGTTAGATTGTTCCCGTCCTTATTTGTTGTTTGGATTACAGTTTACTCTGCTTAACCCTGCTCTCACCGTCTGCTCCCAGTTTTTACTTACAACTTGCTAGTTACACAACATGGACAAAACTAGCAACAACAGCAGAAAAAAAGGGGGGGGGGGATGATGGAAATCTGTGGGATTTTGTCCTTCTTTGGGGTGCTGTAGCTCACTACTCCGGAGTCTAAATATAATTTGAAGTTTAAATGGATCACAGTAAATTGAACTTTACATGTTTGAACTGTCATTTTGATATCTTAATTAGTTTTACAAGACGGTGGCTCAGGTGTTAGAGCTGTTGCATCTCAGTGAGAAGGTCGCCGGTTGATCCTTCGGATCGACAGCATCAAAGTGTGGGAGGGAAGGGTGAAGCACCCACACCTGTCTCCACCCTTGTTTTCTCCGCTCTTGGCTCTTGAGCAAGGCCCTTAATCCCCACCATCTGCTCCCCCAGGTGCCCTATGTAGCAGCTCTGCTCCACACAGAGGGCTGTGGTAGCTCAGTGGTCTGTGGTTGCATCAAGAAGAGCATCCGGTGTGAAAACAATTGGCAAGTCTTTGGGTGAGTTAGTTTGCTGTGGCGACCACTGAGGAAGGGAGCAGCCGAAAGAAGAAAAGATAAAGACAAAAAGTGGATTTTGGTTTATCATTGCTAACCATATTTGACTTGATGTATCTAAACTTTTCACAAACAATGCCATCTGACTCTTACAACTATTTTTGTACATAAATAGCACTGAAAACCTTTTAAAAATCGCCATAGGTGACTATCAGAGTCTTATGCTTACCATATTTTTGGACTATAAGGTGCACCGGCATATAAGGCGCAATGAACAGGTTTGTTTTCATACATAAGTCGCACCGGACTATGAGGCATATTAAGCGGAAAAAAAAACTGTCAGATAAGTCAAACTTTATTCAACTCATTCACAATAACTCTCAACATTGTTCAGTTGTACCACATACAATCAGTTCGAGGTCAGTAAGCATAACCATAATTAATACACAAGGTGCACCTGATTATAAGGCTCACTGTCGATTTTTGAGAAAATTAAAGGATTTTAGATGTGCCTTATAGTCTAAAAAAATACAGTACTATTTACGAAGTTTTAGGATTTGGATCATATTTTCTGCAAGGCCTCAGTTTTCTGGAGGCTTACTTTTCAGTCTGTGTTTCCGTCATTGACTTGAAAGTCAGGGAGGGACAAAGATAGGTGTGAGCTTACCATGGCGACCACAATGAGCCACTGGTAACAGCTTTATTTATTTTTCTTGGTTCTCATTTCACTTCCTACACAGTTCATTCATTCAAATAAAAACATTTTCTTTTAGCCGAAAATTAGCCTGGTTAAATTGTCCTTCACTTCGCTTCGTACTAGGGTCTGGACTTTCTCCATAGAGAACCAATTCTTGCTTGAGGCGTGGCCTCTGCTGAGGAACAAAACCATTGGATCTTAGAAAAATTTTGAACAGGGAAAAGCATTCTGCTCCCTCCCCCTCAGAGCCATATATGGCTGCTCCCCCGTGGTCTGTTGAACTTGACATCTGCTCCGCCTCCTGCTGCATTTTCTCTCGCTGCAGCCTGCCGCTGCATATTCTGTGTTTATATGTTAATAAAACGTTCTAAAAAAATAAAATAAAACCATGGATCGCTGGTCCAGCACACCAGAAGACCAGAAAATCTGATGGGACTCGGGCAGCAACGTAAAACCCGAGTTTAATTCTCTCGTGACAACCTGAGGCATTTCCTCATCAGCGGAGGGAGAGGAGGAGGAGGAGGGAGCGAGCGATCACTTGACTTTTGGCCAAAAAAACAAAAGAAAACTCCAGATAAGGGATTAAGAAGGGGAAATTAATACATTTGTGTCACATATAAAACAGTCCTGCATCGCTTTGCATCGCTTTGAATGAGAACATGCGAATGCTCGCTGGCTGCGCGCTGGGACAGGTGGGGGCGTGGGTTAGGGGCCAAAAACTCTGCCCCTTCTGTTCTCTGATTGGTCCGGTCAAAAATCAGCCGGAGAAATCGTTGTCTATGGGAGAAGTCCCAGACTGAGCAGTGAAGGGAAATGAGAATTGAGCGGAGCTGTGCAGGAAGGCGAGAACCAGGCTAGCCGAAAATATTAGAAAGCTATTTTGGATTTTGGGCTGTGGCTGCATTGGCACTTTTTAGATTTTCTTCAGAAATGTTCTTGTTCAATCTGATCTGCACAGTGACAACTTTGTGTCTTTCAACTAAATCCTATTCACCATCTTCCCACTACTGATTAGTGCCAAATGTAATCTCTACATTATTATTGCACCTAGTCAGGGCATGAGAAGCTGCAATACTATGATAATAAGACTTCAGGATGCGTATGGCATCTTTTCAATATATTCACTGTAAATATTCAGATTCAATGTATTTTTTTCTCAAATTTCAATAATATAAACAACTGAAGAGTAA
>JBBPBX010028250.1:21225-36705 GCA_038048925.1 Garcialebias charrua
GATGTACAAACGGATGAATGAAGACTGGGTTTCAAAACTGCAGGAATGAATGCCTCTTTCACAGGAGGTGGTGTAGTGTGGCATAAAAAGAGCTGTCAAAAGCACTTCTGTGTCCACATAGCAGGAAGAAAGTATTGCACATGGCTGACATATTTGTCATCTCTTTCACCCACTATATAATTTAGGAAAGAAGTTCTCAAATTGAGTCACAGTACACCAATGTGCATTGACAAGTAAAAACCGACATGTATTTGATGTTTTGATCTTCCTGTTAGGAAAATTTTAGCATACAAATCTGCACAAGATATATAATGTATATGTTGTATAGGTCAAAGTAAAAAACATATAAATGAATAAACAAACTAATAGCAGTAAGTATGCATCCAATATTACATGATGACTCATAGCCATCTGTTGTCATAGGAACAAGATAACAAGACTCACTCCCTGGGTTGGGAATTTATTGGATGTCAGGAAAAAGACACGCCAGTCTTAGATGAATGAATCTGACATCAAAAACGTATCTGACTAAAGGCATTGCAGACAAGTTTTGGCTACTGAGGGGATATGCATTTTTAGTGTTCACATTTGAGCCTTCCAAGTGTTATATGCATGTGATGTGGCTCTCTCATGGCTGAGATACATGGGGGAAGACCAGTATGACTGAATTTCTAACCCCATCATTGTTTTCAACTTTATTGCAACACACAAAGAAAAAAAGAAAGAAAGAAAACGTTTTCAAATGTTTTTTCTACTAATTTTACGACTAATAAAAATAGATTATACATAAATTGTAGGTTGCTTTCTTTTCTATTCCATAGAGCATTGGTCCTCAAACTGGGGTCTGCGGGCCCTAGAGCCATTGCTTGGGGTTTCAAGCCCATATATGTTTAACTTTATTTTATTTTAAATACACCAAAATGCAGGGAATCACGTCAATTTTTTTTCTAAATTTTATGAGCTATGATGGTTTCTGGGGGGGCATCCTATCCCTCATTGACTTCTCCCAGGCAAGCAGTCACAGCTAAAGTGGTTCAATGTGTTATGCACAGTTTAGATAAACTCCATTGTTTTGTTTAGTCTAGGTGCAGTCTGCTGAAAGCACCAGTATTCTGCTGCAGCACTTTTTTTACTCAGCCTTAATCAGGCTTGATTAGCTCTGCTACAACACCTGCTGATTCCCTGCCTTTTAAATACTCTGGGCTGAGACCTGAATAGTGTAGAGGTATGTTGCATGCCAGCTGAAGTTGGTGGACTCAAGCAGAGGCTTGTTGGAACAACTTGGGATCCTTTGAAGGTAAACCAAGTTTGATGAAAGCAGCTGTAGTGCTGCGTGTGTGTGTTCAGGAGTGTCCTCCACCCACCCTGTTCCCGTGTGTTGAGCTCCTATGTGGAGTTTGTGTTGAGCTAAAGCTCTGAAATTCTGGTGCTGTCTAACAGCACATGTGGAGCAAAGGTTGCTCATGTGGCAGCTCTAGTGCTTACTAGAGTTGTGTGTAGTGGAGGCTTGATGAAACGAGTAGTGGCTTGTTGGATCAAGTAGAGGCTTGTGTGGACAGACCTAAGAAGTCAGCTAAGGTTCTTTAGAACATGCTGAAGATAAACTTCAGGTAACTGAGTGCTTAGAAACAGCCATTGTGCTATGTTGGGTAAAACAAAGGGAGATCTCCACCCTCCCTGATTGTTTGTGGGTTTGCTCCTGTGGGATTAGAAGTTGAGCTGGTTTGTGCTCTTAAAGCAACTCTACAGCAAACCCCCTACTTACGACTCCATCGACCTACGAACAACGGGACCTACGAACGTATCATATTTAATAAAAATATGAAATTACTGTATTAAAAAAAATATATATATATTTTTTTTTTTGTGTTTAAATGTGGTGGTTCCCCTATTCAAAAAGGGGGACCGTAGGGTGTGTTCCAACTATAGAGGGATCACACTCTTAAGCCTCCCTGGTAAGGTCTATTCAGGGGTTCTGGAGAGGAGGGTCCGTCGGATAGTCGAACCTCGGATTCAGGAGGAGCAGTGTGGTTTTCGTCCTGGTCGTGGAACACTAGACCAGCTCTACACCCTCAACAGGGTCCTGGAGGGTGCGTGGGAGTTTGCCCAACCAGTTTACATGTGCTTTGTAGACTTGGAAAAGGCATTCGACCGCGTCCCTCGGGGGGTTCTGTGGCGGGTACTCCGGGAGTATGGGGTACCAGGCCCATTGATATGGGCTGTTAGGTCCCTGTACGACCGGTGTCAGAGCTTGGTCCGCATTGCCGGCAGTAAGTCAGGCTCGTTTCCGGTGAGAGTTGGACTCCGCCAAGGTTGCCCTTTGTCACCGATTCTGTTTATAACTTTTATGGACAGAATTTCTAGGCGCAGCCAAGGTGTTGAGAGGATCCGTTTTGGTGGCCTTAGAATCGCTTCTCTGTTTTTTGCAGATGATGTGGTCCTATTGGCTTCATCAGCTCGTGATCTACAGCTTTCGCTGGAGCGGTTTGCAGCTGAATGTGATGCGGCCGGGATGAGGATCAGTTCCTCCAAATCCGAGGCCATGGTCTTGAGCCGGAAAAGGGTAGCGTGCCCTCTCCGGGTCGGGGAGGAGGTCCTGCCCCAAGTGGAGGAGTTTAAGTATCTCGGGATCTTGTTCACGAATGAGGGAAAACTGGAGCGTGAGATCGATAGGCGGATAGGTGCAGCGTCCGCAGTGAAGCGGGCGCTGTACCGGTCTGTCGTGGTGAAGAGAGAGCTGAGTCAAAAGGCAAAGCTCTCAATTTACCGATCGATCTACGTTCCCACCCTCATCTATGGTCATGAGCTTTGGGTTATGACCGAAAGAACAAGATCTCGGATACAAGCGGCTGAAATGAGTTTTCTCCGCAGGGTGGCTGGACTCTCCCTTAGAGATAGGGTGAGAAGCTCAGTCATCCGGGAGGGACTCGGAGTAGAGCCGCTGCTTCTCCACATCGAGAGGAGCCAGTTGAGGTGGCTCGGGCATCTGGTTAGGATGCCTCCTGGACGCCTCCCTGGTGAGGTGTTCCGGGCATGTCCCACCGGGAGGAGACCCAGAGGAAGACCCAGGATACGCTGGAGGGACTATGTTTCTCGGCTGGCCTGGGAACGCCTTGGGATTCCCCCAGAGGAGCTGCTCCAAGTGGCTGGGGAGAGGGAAGTCTGGGCCTCCCTACTTAGGCTGCTACCCCCGCGACCCGACCCCGGATAAGCGGAAGAAAATGGATGGATGGATGGTGTATGTTCTTAATTTCATGTGTACATCACTTTGTTGCAGCTGTGGTTGTTTTAAAGGCTTTATAAATAATAATTATGATAAAAATGATCATTTCTGATCATTTTTGAGCAATCTTGGGCAGCAGGAAGTAGGTCTTCAGTTTACACGGTCACAAATTAATGTAGAACACCGGACGCCATTTTAGGTTCAGTCACGGGGGTCTCCGGTCACAAATTAATGTAGAACACCGGACGCCATTTTAGGTTAGCTGCCGGGAGCTGGCCTGACCAGGATCGCATCATATGGATTAATTACTAGCTGGAATCGCTCTGTGAGCTCTGTGGACGTCTCAGGCTGGAAGAGCAGCCGCTCTGTGAGCTCTGTGGACGTCTCAGGCTGGAAGAGCAGCTGCAGATTGATCGCCGATCGCGCCGCCGCTCCAACACCAGCTCATGGCCTGGCTAGCAGAAGCTAGCCAGCTAGCTAACACAGGCCTTGAGCAGCTGCCGTGGTTAGCTCGCCTGCCGCCGCGCTGCTCGGCCCGACAACAATCAACGCATGGCAACCTAAGATGTCGGCTTTGACCATCTCAAAGTAAGAAAATATATTTTTATTTATTCTGTAAATGTGAATAGCAATGTTTAACATTACAGTACACTACTGTACATGCTTAAATGTGTGCGCGCGCTCCGTTAGCGGTATTTCCACGACCTACGAATGGAATAAGGACCTACGAACTGGATGCTAATTTCACCCCCTAGCTACGGCAGAATCGAGCTGTGAACCGTTCTTAGCTCCCTAACTCGTTCGTAACTAGGGGGCTATCTGTAGTTGTTTAACACTAGCAAACCCAGGGAAAAAAAAAAACACTAGAACTGCCATGAGTTTGTCAAAATGACAATTCTTCCATGAGCCTGGGGGTGGATATCTTTGTTTTGGGTAAACATCCCCTCCTGAGAATCTTCTCCCAGCATAATCTTCTCCAGTAGGTCAAAACAAAAGACACAAAGAACATTCATTTACATACATCCCCCACAAATTAACCACACATTCCAACAGCATTTCCAACTTGCTTCTACAGAGAGAGAGAGTTGTTTTCACCAGAGACTGCTCTGTAGGTGGGGGGGGCAAGCTTTGATCAAAAATAATGTTACACTGAATTTTATTTTTTTATTTTTTTTCATTCAACCTTTATTTAGTCAGGTAAATCTTATTGAGCCTCGAGGCCAATGAAACACATACATTAAACAATAAACAATAGAAAAGTAGCAAAAACATCCATCCATCCATCCATCCATCCATCCATCCATCTTCTTCCGCTTATCCGGGGTCGGGTCGCGGGGGTAGCAGCCTAAGTAGGGAGGCCCAGACTTCCCTCTCCCCAGCCACTTGGTGCAGCTCCTCCAGGGGAATCCCAAGGCGTTCCCAGGCCAGCCGAGAAACATAGTCCCTCCAGCGCGTCCTGGCTCTTCCTCTGGGTCTCCTCCCGGTGGGACATGCCCGGAACACCTCCCCAGGGAGGCGTCCAGGAGGCATCCTAACCAGATGTCCGAGCCACCTCAACTGGCTCCTCTCGATGTGGAGAAGCAGCGGCTCTACTCCAAGTCCCTCCCGGATGACTGAGCTTCTCACCCTATCTCTAAGGGAGAGTCCAGACACCCTGCGGAGAAAACTCATTTCAGCCGCTTGTATCCGAGATCTTGTTCTTTCGGTCATAACCCAAAGCTCATGACCATAGATGAGGGTGGGAACGTAGATCGATCGGTAAATTGAGAGCTTTGCCTTTTGACTCAGCTCTCTCTTCACCACGACAGACCGGTACAGCGCCCGCTTCACTACGGACACTGCACCTATCCGCCTATCGATCTCACGCTCCAGTTTTCCCTCATTCGTGAACAAGATCCCGAGATACGTAAACTCCTCCACTTGGGGCAGGACCTCCTCCCCGACCCGGAGAGGGCATGCTACCCTTTTCCGGCTCAAGACCATGGCCTCGGATTTGGAGGAACTGATCCTCATCCCGGCCGTATCACACTCGGCTGCAAACCGCTCCAGTGAAAATTGTAAATCACGAACTGATGAAGCCAGTAGGACCACATCATCTGCAAAAAACAGAGAAGCGATTCTAAGGTCACCAAAACAAATCCTCTCAACACCTTGGCTGCGCCTAGAAATTCTGTCCATAAAAGTTATGAACAGAATCGGTGACAAAGGGCAACCTTGGCGGAGTCCAACTTTTACCGGAAACGAGCCTGACTTACTGCCGGCAATGCGGACCAAGCTATAATATATATATATATATATATATATATATATATATATATATATATATATATATATATATATATATATATATATATATATATATATATATATATATATATATATATATATATATATATATATATATATATATATATACAGGTAGTCCCCGACTTACGAGCGCTCTGACCTACGAGCATCCGGACTTACGAGCTGGCAAATTTTTGGAAAAAACGCAAAAAATACTGAGTTTTTCTGTGTTTTTTCACCACAGTCCGTTAGCTAAACATGTGGACACACGTTTCCGATCATTTTTATGCACTCATAAGCGGTTTTTCGATGAAAAACGAGTGTTTGTAGTCGCGCTAGCAAAACCGTTCCAACTTACGAGCGAAATTCCGGACTTACGAGACACGTGGCGGCCGTTCCAAATTACGAGATTTCCATGTTACGAGCGCCTCGTTGTAACGGAACTCGCTCGTAAGTCGGGGACTACCTGTATATATATAATATATATATATATACTTATAAATATATATATACATATATACATATATATATATACATATATATATATACATTTACATATATATATATATATATATATACATATATATATATATATATATATATATATATATATATATATATGTATATATATCATATATATATGTATATATATACATATATATATATATATATATATATATATATATATATATATATATATATATATATATATATATATATATATATATATATATATATATATATATATATATATATATATATATATATATCACACACTTTATGGTATTGTAGGCCATTGCATTAGGTAATACATTCAGCAATTACTTTTACTTTAATACTTTAAGTATTTTTAAAAGCAAGTACTTATTTACTTTTACTTAAGTAAAAATATTAATATGGTACTTCTACTTTTACTAGAGTATATTTTTGTCTGTTTATTTGCACTTTTACTTAAGTACAGTGTTTGAGTATTTTCTCCACCACTGGATTTACCTGACTATATAAATATGCCCCAAGGCCTCCTCCCCGCCAACAGATTGGAATGGCCTCATATACATACCAATGGCTTTAAAAATGCTAATTCAATTTGTCAGTTTGACAATCCCATGGGTTGCATAGGTAGAATTGTCATTTTGACAAAAACTGGTAGAGCTAGTGTTAATTAGAGAACTGCGTGGGTTGAAACACTTTAAGTGCTTGTTGAAACTCTTGCCTAGACTGGAAGTGTGGGCCTGTGCCGCTGAGGCCTGATTGAGTTAATTTTGGGGATGCTGATGGCAGCGTTTGTGCAGCTGTCTAAGAGGGGACAGCTGAGGTGAACAGTGAGAGAGACTGTTACCTTTTTCCTTTTTCCTTTATTTGTACTTTGATGACCTGGTGAGTGTTGATAGTCATATTATCACTTTTTGTTTGTGTAGAGGGACTTTTTGTGAGTTAGATCGTCACTTGAGGAAATTTGACGGCCCTGTACAGGGTTGGGTTTGCTTGGATGACGTCATATTCATTTTGGTCAGACTCACTGGTCCACCATTCTGTTGAACTTTTTTTTTTCCTTTTGAATGCTGAAGAAGGAGAAGATGCTCCAGACCTGGTGGGAGAAGCCTGGAAGGACCTCGTCAACCTGGAGGTGCTTTTATTTAGTTCAATAACATTTTGTTTAATACTTTTTCTGTGGTCCATTGTCCTTTGAATATGTTTGGCTGTTTCCAGTCGTAACATATTTAATGGGGACTCGTCCGGGATGACTGAAATGAGCTAGTTTGTGTTTGTAAAGAGAGAAAAAATGGCAGTGGTTAGCTACGTGTTTTTTAGCACCTGTTGTACTCTTTAAAACTGCTTGTTCGAGTTGGACGTGTGGGACGTCTGTTTTGTACAGCTTCTTGCTAGAGCAGTAGTAGTTCACCTATATTTGGGACTTGATGTATTATCAGAACTTGTGGTAGTGTGTCCACTCATAACTGAGTTGGATCAGCTTTCTGTGCTGATTTGTTGAACGCTCACAGTTGCGCGTCTGTTTGATTAGTGCTACGTTCAATTGCAGTCCGGACATTGTAGTACTGTTGTATACAGTGATTTGAGCAGACAGGTTACGAACTATCTTGTGTCTAAAAAAAAATAGAGAGTTTGGTTTAGACCGTTTTGTGGAAACACCTACTGTTGAGGTTTTTGCTAAGTGCACGAAAGAGCAGTTGTTGTCTGTCGCAAATAATTTCAAGGTCAGTGTGGATAAGCGCACTAGGCGTGAAACAGTAGAAGGTGAATTGATGGCTGCGTTAGTACAAATAGGGATTATACCTGAAGTAGTTTTGCCTAAAAGTCCTGTAGGATCTCCAAACCCTTATGAGGTGGATAAAGAGGTGCATTTGAAAGAGCTTGAACTAGAAACTAGAAAAGATGAAACTCTTAGAAGGAAAAAGGCAGCTGATGCTGAAGCTGTCATAAGAGCAGCTGAGCTTGTACAACAGACCACTCTAAGAGAAAAATAAATAATGTTTGAGCAACGAAAAATGGAGTTGGACGCACGCAAAGTAGAGTTGGATACTGAACTTCGCTTGAAGGAGCTAGAACATGGAGCTAATCCTTTTCAGCCACCTGCACCTAACTTTGATGTGAGTAAAAATATGTTGTTTGTACCTCTATTTAATGAGAGTGACGTAGACAAATATTTTGTCCTGTTTGAGAAAAATGCACACTCCTTTAAGTGGCCAGAAAATGCTTGGCTGTTACTGTTACATTGTAAACTAACGGGAAAAGCTCAGGATGCTTATGCGTCTCTTTCAATAACAGACAGCAATGATTACGTGAAAGTAAAATAAGCTATCCTGCGGGCTTATGAGTTCGTTCCAGAAGCGTACAGACAAAAGTTCCAGAAGTTAAAAAAACTTGAGTCAGACTTACACTGAATATATGAGAGAAAAAGAGATTCTCCTCGATCGATGGTGCGCCACAAGTTCCGTGACCAGTTTTGATCAGTTTAAACACCTGATATTAATAGAAGATTTTAAGAAGTGCTTACCAGACCGGGTAGCCACTTATTTAAATGAACACTGAATATCAGAAGCTTCTAAAGCTGCAGTCTTGGTAGATGAGTACGAGTTGACACACACACATAGTTTTGAGCGTCCTAAATTTGACAAGTCACCTAACACTGATAAATCTAAAACCTATGGTTTTAAGTCTCCACAATTTTTCAGACCCAGAGGTAACGGGAAGTCGAGGGGACCCGTTGCAGCTCACAAGGAGTCTGGTGCATTTATGGGACGTAGTGAAAGTGGAACCTCGTTTGGGCATGGAACCACTTCAAAGGACAATGTGGTTGTTGTTTTTTGCAGACAAGAAGGACACATTAGTACCCATTGCCCTAAGTAAAAAAAATTCAAAGGACAATGTGGTTGTTGTTTTTTGCAGACAAGAAGGACACATTAGTACCCATTGCCCTAAGTAAAAAAAAAAGATCCAAAGCCAGTAGCTCTGATTGAAACCCTGAATAAACAGTTGTCTTCCCCTACAGGTTTTCCTGAGAATGACAGGTTCCGACCATTTATTATGTTTATGTTTGTCTCTACATCTTGAGCTGGTAATAATGTACCGGTAAAAATACTACGTGATACAGCTGCCTCTCAATCCTTCATACTAGAAGGTGTTCTACCTTTAGATGAAATTGAGATAATTAAAACACAGTTACCTAAACATGGTTTTAGCATGCAAGATTTTAAAGTGCCTTTAGCCAGAATTATAATCCACTCTGAATTATGTTCTGGAGAAGTTGTGGTAGGGCTACGACCAAGTTTTCCTATTGCAATAGTCACCATGATCATGTGTAATGATTTGGCTGGTGGACGTGTGCTTGTTACTCCTGAGGTAACACCCATCCTGGTGCTGTGTGCTCAGCCAGATGAGCTGGCTTGCACATTTCCTGATGTTTTCACGTCATGTGCCATAACACGGGCAGCTTACAAGCATCAACAAAAAGAAGAGACAGATGATGATGTTGAATTAAGCAATAGTTTTATGATAAGCACTGAAGTTAAACAAGTTCCTGTAAAAACGGAAACGGATGTAGAGGAGTTAGATGAAGCAAAATTGTTGCTGTCTAGACAACAGCTAATTGATCTTCAAAAGAGGGATGAGACATTGAGAACCTTGTTTTCTGATGATTTACCAGATGATCCTAAACTACTAAGTACAAGATACTTCTTTAAACAGGGCATGTTAATGCGTAAGTGGACACCTTTAACTGTTCCTCCTGATGAGGAATGGCGTCAGGTAGTACAGACTGTACTCCCCATACTCTATTGTGCTGAAGTATTACGTTTAGCACATGACAATCCATTAGCTGGCCATTTGGGAATCAGAAAAACTTGTGACCGCATACTGCATAATTTCTTTTGGCTAGGATTGAAAAAATATGTCATTTGGCATTGTCATTCTTGTCATGTTTGCCAAATAGCTGGAAAACCAAAACAGGTAATACCTCCAGCACCCCTGTATCCAATACTTGCTGTAACAGAAATGTTTGAATGTGTTATAGATGATTGTGTTGGTTCTTTGCCTAGGACCAAAGCTAGGAACAAGTTTTTAATCACAGTCATGTGTACTTCAACTAGATTTCCAGAAGTATTTCCAGTGCGTAAGATAACCACTCTAGTGATAGTCAAAGTACTCACTAAATTCTTCTCACTGTTTGGACTACCCCGTGTAGTGCAAACTGACCAAGGTAGTAACTTCATGTCTAAGATATTTGCACAAGTTTTAGAACAGTTGAATATTACGCATTCCTGTTCTCCTGATTATCATCCTGAGATTTAAGGTGCCCTTGAACGTTTCCATTAGACCATGAAAACTATGTTACACACTTACTGTTTAGAGTTTGAGAAAGACTGGGATGAAGGGGTACACTTGCAAATGTTTGCAATATGTGAAGTGGTTCAGGAGATTTTAGGTTTTTGTCCTACTGAGTTGGTATTCGCTTACAATGTTCGTGGTCCTTTAAAACTTAAAAAAAAGAAATGGCTATGTGAAAACACTGACAAAAACCTGTTGGACTATGTCAGTGATTTTTGTTTTAAGCTAAAACAAGCATGTGAAATAGCCCAGAAAAACATGCAAACTGCACAAGCAAAGATGAAGTCTCTCATTGATAAGAAAGCTGTGGAAAGAACGTTTCAACCTGGAGACAAGGTGTTAACTTTACTTCCTGTCCCAGGCACCAGCTTGCAAGCCCGATACTGTGGACCATATGTCATTAAAGAAAAACTGTCTGATCTTGATTATATAATCACTACCCCTGACAGGAAACATGGTTTAGATAGTGTCATGTCAACATGATGAAACCATACGTTGAATCTGTTGACAACAATGTGAACACTGTGTGAATTATGTCTGACTCTGCAGAGAATAGACAGGAACTCTCCAGTGCTAAAAGCGAGCTGGACAGTTCCCACAGTTCCCCCCTTGCAGACATGGAAGGGAAGCTCCCTAACTCACACTTTTTAGAGAACTCAGGCTTGTTGTTTACACATCTTGAGGATTCTAAGAGAGATGATCTGAAACAATGGATTGCTTCAAATAACAGCTTGTTTTATGATATTCCCTCTCGTACAGGAGTGATAAAACACAATATTGATGAGGGTGATGCTAGACAGTGGCCTTATGAGGTTGAACGTGAAGTACAATGCCTTTTTGGGTCCCAAGTATTTTGAGTGTGACTGTAAAATGTATATGTTAGCGGTTAAACGGACTAGTTGTTGTTTTTAATGATAATGTTTTTTAGTCTGTTTGAGAGATAGGGACAGCTACATTTTAACCATAGAATTTTGTATGGTGGGATGTGTGATGTTTCACCTAACATACACATCACCCCATGCAAAAATCTGGCCATGGGTATGTTATGAACCTTGGGGGTTTAGATAAACGCCATTGTTTTGTTTAGACTAGCTGCAGTCTGCTGAAAGCACCAGTAGCCTCCTGCAGCCCTTTTTTTACTCAACCTTAATCAGGCTTGATTAGCTCTGCTGTAACACCTGTTTATTCCCTGCCTTTTAAATTCTCTGGGTTGAGACCTGAATAGTGTGGAGGTATGTTGAATGTCAGCTAAAGTTGGTGGATATAAGCAGAGGCTTGTTAGAACAACTTGGGATCCTTTGAAGTTAAACCAAGTTTGATGAAGGCAGCTGTAGTGTTGCATGTGTGTGTGTGTGTGTTCAGGAGTGTCCTCCACCCACCTTGGCCACCGTGTGTTGAGGTCCAGTGTGGAGTTTGTGTTGAGCTAAAGCTCTGACATTGTGGTGCTGTCCAACAACACATGTGGAGCAAATGTTGCTGATATGGCAGCTCTAGTGCTTACTAGAGTTGTGTGTAGTGGAGGCTTGATGAAATGAGTAGTGGCTTGTTGGATCAAGTAGAGGCTTGTGTGGACAAACCTAAGAAGTCAGCTGAGGTTCTTTGGAACATGTTGAAGATGCACTTTAGGTAACTGAGTGCTGAGAAACAACCGTGGTACTATGTTGAGTAAAACATTGGGAGTTCTCCACCCTCCCTGATTGTTTGTGGATTTGCTCCTGTGGGAGTAGAAGTTGAGCTGGTTTGTGCTCTTAAAGCAACTCTAGTTGTTTAATTAGAGAACTGTGTGGGTTGAAGTACTTTACGTGTTTGTTGAAACTCTTGCCTAGCCTGGAAGTGTGGGTCTGTGTTGCTAAGGCCTGATTGAGTTATTTTGGGGATGCTAAGGGCAACGTTTGTACAGTTGTCCAAGAGGGGACAGCTGAGGTGAACAGTGAGAGAGACTGTTACCTTTTTCCTTTTTCATTTATTTGTACTTTGATGACCTGGTGAGTGTTGGTAGTCCTATTATCACTTTTTGTTTGTGTAGAGGGACTTTTTGTGAGGTAGATCGTCGCCTGAGGAAATTTTAAGGCCCTGTACAGGGTTAGGTTTTCTTGGGCAGCGTTATATTCATTTTGGCCAGACTCACCGGTCTATCATTCTCTTGAACTTTTTGTATTATCATTTAATTTCCTTTTGGACGCTGAACCAGGAGAAGGTGCTCCGGACCTGGTGGGAGAAGCCTGGGAGGACCTTGCCAGCCTGGAAGCACTTTTTTTTAGTTCAATAAAATTTAGTTTAATATTTTTTCTGTGTCCAGTGTCCTTTGAATATGTTTGGCTGTTTCCAGTTGTAACACAAGACAACAAATTACAAGACAACAAATTTCATGCTCAATCATCCAGGTACCAAATCCAATAATTTTAAGTCGAGTCATCCAGCTAAATGGTTGGTCCACTTAAGGTGTTAACTGCTTGATGGGGAAACAGTTTATTGGAACTCCTCTGACTGATGGAGCTCTACAGAGAGAGGACGGAACGTTTCTATAAAAAAATAAACTGTCCAGATGACCCGACTGAGAATGACTGGATTTGGTACCTTGATGATTGAGCATGAACTTTGCTGAGTTTTCTATAATAATTTGAAGAAGTGACAATACATTTATTATTTTCATTATCTGCATAAGTAAAATTGTAAAGTGTTTTGATCCTGTTAATTTTCTCATAACTGTAATTTTTGGAAGTTGAAATTAAACATTTAGTTAATTAAGTGTCATGAATGAAAACAAAATCCCATGTTTAAAAGTATAAATTTATAGCAACACTATTAAAGAGCAGGTCTTAAATATTTATGTTACACAAATAGTCGGGCAGGAGGAGGAGGCCTGGAGGCGGGCATGAACCTAGAATACTGGACGGGCTTGACCCGGGACACATGGAACGTTGGATGGATCTTCATGGTGCTAGGGAGCCTGAGCCTGACTGCCACCGGGTTCACCACTTTGGAAATGGGAAAAGGTCCAATGAAGCGGGGAGCCAATTTCCTGCAGTCAACACGAAGAGGTAAGTCCTTGGTGGATAGCCACACCTTTTGTCCTTCTTGATAAGCAGGTTCCCGGGTCCGACGACGGTTGGCCGACCTCGTGTAGACTGCAGATGTCTTGAGGAGTTGTTTGCGGGCCTTGGTCCAGACTCTGCGACATCGTTGAGCTGCTTGGAACGCGGAAGGGACCATGGCAGCCTGGTCCTGGGCGGCAAACACCGGTGGCTGGAATCCATAGAGGACATAGAATGGAGACAGGCCAGTGGCGCTCGAAGGAAGAGAGTTCATAGCATGCTCGACGATAGGAAGATGTTCTGCCCATTTGGTCCCATCATCACCACAGAGAATGCGTAGGCGGGTCTCCATCTCCTGATTGGCGCGCTCAGATTGTCCATCAGTCTGGGGATGATAGCCTGAGGAGAGACTTAGTTCAATGCCAAGGGTTTTACAGAACTCGCCCCAAAACTTGGAGATGAATTGGGGCCCCCGATCAGACACAATGTTCTTGGGTATCCCATGCAATCTGAACACTTCCTTTATCATGACATTGCTTAATTCCTTGGCTGTGGGTAACCCCTCCAATGCAATCAAATGAACCATCTTGGAAAACCTGTCAATGACAGTTAGAATGACTGTTTTACCTCCAGACTGTGGTAAGCCGGTGACAAAATCCATTGCGAGATGTGACCAGGGGCGTGATGGTATGGACAGTGGCCTCAGGAGACCCGCCGGTGGACGTCGAGAGGGTTAAGCCAGGGAGCATTGGGTACAAGCCCAAACAAACTCTCTAACGTCCTTAGACAAGGAACCCCACCAGAACTGTGACTTGACTATGGTTAAAGTTCTCTCAATCCCCAGATGACAGTAAATAGGCGAAGCATGACAGAACATGAGTACCGTAGTGATGAGGTGATCTGGTACAAAGAGGCGGTCAGCCGGGCATTCCCTAGGTGGTGGGTGGTTCTGGTGGGCCTCCCTGACCTCCCTCTCGACCTGGGTGATGGACAAGCGAACCGTCTCGGGCAATATGTATTCCTGTGGACCGCTGGTCTGATCCTTCTCAAATATACGAGATAATGCATCTGGCTTGACGTTTTTGGTCCCGGGTCTATAAGAGAGAGAAAAATTGAATCGTCCAAAAAACAGAGCCCACCTAGCTTGACGAGGATTAAGTCGTTTGGCTGATCGCAGATACTCGAGATTTTTGTGGTCGGTGAGAACAATGAAGGGATGATTGGCCCCCTCCAGCCAATGACGCCATTCTTCAAGAGCCATCTTGACGGCGAGTAGTTCTCGGTCCCCTACATCATAGTTGCGTTCGGCTGGGGAGAGAGACTTGGAGAAAAATGCACATGGGTAAATTTTTTCATCATTACTACGTTGACTTAAAACGGCCCCGATACCTGTATCAGAGGCATCGACTTCAACGATGAATTGTTTATCCACATCGGGGAATCTAAGGATAGGAGCAGTGGTAAACAAGGCTTTCAATTTAAGGAAGGCATGTTCAGCAGTTTGGTTCCAAGAAAAAAAGTTCTTGGTGGAGGTTAAAGCGTGGAGGGGAGAAGCAACGGAACTGTAGTTCTTAATAAACAAACATTTTTTTAGGAGTCTGTAGTTTAATTTTAATGATGTTGGTGGTATTTACATTTTGAAATAAGCTGATTTGTAATAATTTATTAACAAATATCAAAGTGAGACACAGTTTTACAAAAAAGGCAGCAAACAAACATTTTTTTAGGAGTCTGTAGTTTAATTTTAATGATGTTGGTGGTATTTACATTTTGAAATAAGCTGATTTGTAATAATTTATTAACAAATATCAAAGTGAGACACAGTTTTACAAAAAAGGCAGCCAACAAACATTTTTTTAGGAGTCTGTAGTTTAATTTTAATGATGTTGGTGGTATTTACATTTTGAAATAAGCTGATTTGTAATAATGTATTAACAAATATTAAAGTGAGACACAGTGCGACCTAGGTGCGACCTATACACCGGTGCGACCTATTTACGAATTTTTCCAGTTTATTGATAAATATTAGACACTGCGACCTATACAACGGTGCGACCTATACAATGGAAAATACGGTAAGTAAAACTGTCC
>JBBPBX010028251.1:0-10758 GCA_038048925.1 Garcialebias charrua
TGTTAAGCCTTTAAAACCTAAAGTATTTGGATTAGAATTTGGGGTGGGGTGGAGGTGGGGGGGAGGAGGGGTGTGGGGGAAGGTTGTTAGTTTCTGCTCTGAAACTAACATTCTATAATGAAGGATAAAACAGCTGAAACTGTTTGTTTTGTCACTTAGCAAAATAACTCATGATCCACTAAATTATTTTTAGATACTTTTTAGACTTTTAGATCCAGTTATATTTAATTTCCAAAATAGCAGCTTCTCAAACACAAAAACAAGGTACACATTCACTCTCAGGGCAGTTAAACACAGAAAACAGGCTGCAGGCAGGTTCAGCACGGGTGAGGGTGGCGGGGAGGGGGGTGAAAGCCCACAGAAAACAGATAACAGGCCAGGAGCCACTGCCTACACATGCATACACTAAGGA
Source organism: Garcialebias charrua (assembly GCA_038048925.1). Taxonomy (NCBI): domain Eukaryota; kingdom Metazoa; phylum Chordata; class Actinopteri; order Cyprinodontiformes; family Rivulidae; genus Garcialebias; species Garcialebias charrua. Next base: position 413 of record JBBPBX010028251.1, read on the forward strand.
AAATGGGAGGAAGAAAAAAAAAAAACAGAGGTGCAAGACTCCAGAAACACAAACATACACGTAAAAAAGGACTAAACAAAAACAGAATGATGCGTCAAATATAAAAATAAACGTTCTTGTCTTAATTTCTCTTCTCGCCTGGCCGGACACGCTAAGTCCAATGTAAGGTCTGGCGGCCAGCCTCACATTTCTGGTCTCGGCGTATTTTTGGCCGCCCTCGCTTATAAATCAAGAAATCTTGGTTCTGCCAACTAGCGTTAGCGCAAAATTCGCCTAGTCATCGAAAAGCAGACACCTCATTCAAAATTTCAAGTCATCGGCTCAGGGTGAACTAGTTCCTGTTACTGTAATCAAATTGTTTTAAAAACGACATATCAACAAACACATATCAACACTCACGTTCTTGCTGACCTGTGTGGATGTCTGGAAATCTCCGCCAACCCGACCTTGATCGCACCAAATGGACAGAGGAAGCTGGCCAGAGACAAACCCAATCACTGGACTTTCTGTCATATTTACCGTGCCTCGCAGCTGCGCTCCGTTCAGAGGTCATCAGGAGCAGGTATTGGGAGAATGGGTTTTCGGCACCATAATGATGGGGATTTTAAACCCCTGTTACCTTAATAAAAACCACACAAGATAAACAAGAGAACAGTGTTAAATCAGACAAACAACTTTGCAAAGGGGAAGGCCTTTTAATGTCTTTTGAAACTTAGTTTGGTCTCAAATACATTGTCCAGCACAATTCCGAATTGTACTGGACATGACAAGCTATTTAAACAAGAAGCAGGTGGAGTTTGACAAGCTCTGACGTCTTACAGATAAAACAAACAAGTCATGGTTCTGATCAAACAAGAACATCTAATCCAAACATTGTCAAGGCTAGAAGACTGTCTTTTCTGTATCAAGGAGAAAAGCAAACAACATGTTTGTACTATCAAATATAAGTGTTTAAAGGGAACAGAGAATATTTGATATAAGTGAGCTGGGTTATAATTATTGGGTCAGAGTAATTAGTTTTAGATGATAAATATTGAATATCTCCATCACTCCCTACTTAGGCTACTACCCCCGCGACCCGACCCCGGATAAGCGGAAGAAGATGGATGGATGGATGGATGGATGGATGGATGGATGGATGGATGGATGGATGGAATATAGATTTTTCTGTGTGCTTGTTTTTTTGTTTTGTTTTTTAGATTCAAAGGGGAACTGCCGTTTGATTTTGAAACATTCTTAAAATTCTTTTCACAAATTAGGTAGGTGTGACCGATTGAAATTGTCTTGCTCAAGTTTCGTCTCATTTTTAGTGACAGGATTTTGGAAATTTTATTGCCTGTCATATGCAAAATTTAAATAAATTAATTCAATATCTCTCCAGTTTTAGTTTCTCTCCATTGGCTCCCTGTCAAATCCAGAATATAATTCAAAATCTTATTTCTACTGTAATCTCAACAAATAGCTCCATCTTACATTATACTTTACCGTATTTTCCGTTGCATAGGTCGCACCTGTGTATAGGTCGCATTGTCCAATTTTTATCAATAAATTGGAAAAATCCAGAAATAGGTCACACCAGTGTATAGGTCGCACCTACGTCACTGCCGATGTAACGCGTCATCCACCGCTAACGTGACGCGTCACCGCTAAGTCAATCCGGCAATATGGACCGAGTGTTTAGCTCTGTTGCAAATGTCTGCCACAGGAGCGCACAGCAAGGCTTTTAAGAAGATTAACACGGTAAAAACAATTATTTGTTTGATAAAAATTATAGCTGACATTATAGCACAAGTGTTAATGGTTTATTAGCTGAGTGGTTTATTAGCTATGTGCTAAAATATACCCGGAAATAAAACGAATGCTAACAGAAGAGTCCGTCTCTCAAAACATGAATAAAAAAATCAAATTTTATCTCGAATGTTTCATCCAGGCCAACAGTTAGTACATCAAACCCATATAATTACACTCTGTAAGCAGAAAAAATATACACAGAGTGGTTTCGAAGCTATTTATAACGTAAACAGAAATATAACCAATGCTAAAAACAAAAGCTAACTGAAGCTAACCGCTAATGAAAGATCTTTTTTTATATCAAACATCTAATAAAGCTACTCACTTGTAAATGTCCATACAGTGATTACATTCTGTAAGTTTCAGAAAAATCCGCTGAGTAGTTCTTGACTTATCTTGCTAACAAACAGCTAACAAACAGCTAACAGAAGTTACCTCCAGACCAGGAGGCCGACAGAGACAGTCCGAGCAGAGGAGCTTTTTTCGGACACATGAGCTGGAAACAGTTGGTGTACTCCTCTGGAAGTGGTACTGCACCATTTTCTGCCTAAATGATAAAACGGTCATAACTGAGCCAAAATTAGTCTAAAAATATGGGAAAAAATCCATAAATAGCTCGTATAGGTCGCAAGCCTTGAAAAAACATAAAAAGGTGCGACCTATTGTCGAAGTATGCAGGACTTTTATGTTGAAAACAGACTTATACTGCTGCAAAACCTTTATAACACATATACAGGTAGTCCCCGATTTACGAGCGAGATCCGTTACAACGAGGCGCTCGTAAACCGGAAATCTCGTAATTTGGAACGGCCGCCACGCTTCTCGTAAATCCGGAAATTCGCTCGTAAATTGGAACGGTTTTGCTAGCGCGACTACAAACACTCGTTTTTCATCGAAAAACTGCTTATGAGTGCATAAAAATGATCGGAAACGTGTGTCCACATGTTTAGCTAACGAACTGTGGTGAAAAAACACAGGAAAACTCAGTATTTTTTGCGTTTTTTCCAATAATTCGCCAGCTCGTAAGTCTGGAACCTCGTAGATCAGAGCGCTCGTAAATCGGGGACTACCTGTACACACATATAAAACACCAACACAACACATGGTAAGTTGCCTTTGGCACAGGGCTGAGAGCAGGGTGTGATGGTACACTTTTTATCCCTTGGTGTTTGACCCTAGATTAGTTTAATTTTTATGGCATTTTAAACTCATAAGCAGACATATAAGCCAGCCACTAGGGAGCACAGTGTATCTCTTGTGCCGGTCCCAAGCCCGGGTAAATGGTGAGGGTTGTGTCAGGAATGGCATCCGACGTAAAACACTTGCCAAAACCATAATGCGAGTTCATCAAAGTGAAACCATACCGGATCGGTCGAGGCCCGGGTTAACAACGTCCGCCACCGGTGCTGTTGACAAACAGGGTGCCGGCGGAAATTGTACTACTGTTAGTCGAAGACGCCGAGGAGGAAAACGTGTCAGGAGACAGAGGGAGAGGAGGAAAGTGAAGAATGTAGGACTGAGGGTTGCAACTCTAAATGTGGGGACAATGACAGGCAAAGGTAGAGAGCTGGCTGACATGATGCAGAGAAGAAAGGTAGATGTTTTATGTGTCCAAGAGACCAAGTGGAAGGGCAGCAAGGCTCGCAGTATTGGAGCAGGGTTTAAACTGTTTTACCATGGTGTGGATAGAAAGAGAAATGGAGTAGGGGTGGTCCTGAAGGAGGAGTTGGCAAAGAATGTAGTAGAGGTGAAGAGAGTGTCAGATAGGGTGATGTGTCTAAAGGTAGAAGTAGAAGGTCTGATGCTAAACATAGTAAGTGGTTATGCTCCACAGGTTGGATGTGATGGGGAGGAGAAAGATAAATTTTGGAAAGATTTGGATGAAGTGATAGAGAGTATTCCCAGGGAGGAAAGAGTGGTGATTGGAGCAGACCTGAATGGACATGTTGGTGAAGGAAACAGAGGGGATGAGGAAGTGATGGGTAGGTTTGGTGTCAAGGAAAGAAACCAGGAAGGACAGATGGTGGTGGATTTTGCCAAGAGAATGGAAATGGCTATAGTCAATACCTATTTCCAAAAGAGGGAGGAACATAGAGTGACCTATAAGAGTGGAGGAAGGAGTACACAGGTCGATTACATTCTGTGTAGAAGAGGAAACCTGAGAGAGATTGGAGACTGTAAGGTTGTAGCAGGGGAGAGCGTGGCCAGACAGCATCGGATGGTTGTGTGTAGAATGACTGTTGTTGCGAAGAAGAGAAAAAGAGTAAAACCAGAGAAGAAGACCAAATGGTGGAAGCTAAAGAAGGAAGAATGTTGTGAGAAATTCAGAGACGAGCTGTTAAAGGCTCTGGGTGGTAAGAAAGAGCTTCCAAGTGACTGGGCTACTACAGCAACAGTAATTAGAGAGACAGGTAGGAAGGTACTTGGTGTGTCATCTGGACAGAGAATAGATGATAAGGAAACCTGGTGGTGGAATAGTGAAGTGCAGGACGCCATTCAAAGAAAGAGATTAGCCAAGAAGAAATATGACAGTGAGAGGACTGAAGAGAGGAGACAGGAATATAAGGAGATGGGACATAGAGCAAAGAGGGAAGTAGCTAAGGCAAAGCAGAGGGCGTACAATGAGTTATATGGGAGACTGGACACTAAAGAGGGCGAGAAGGACTTGTACCGATTGGCAAGACAGAGGGATCAGGCTGGAAAGGATGTGCAGCAGGTTAGGCTTATTAAAGATGGGAATGGGAATGTTCTAACAAGTGAGGAGAGTGTGATGGGAAGATGGAAGGATTACTTTGAGGAGCTAATGAATGAAGAGAATGAAAGAGAAAGAAGAGTGGAGGTAATAGAAACTGTGGACCAGGAAGTGGGAAAGATTAGTGAGGGTGAAGTCCGGAAAGCTCTGAAAAGAATGAAGAAGGGGAAGGCAGTAGGACCTGATGACATACCAGTGGAGGTTTGGAAATGTCTTGGAGAGATGGCAGTGAGGTTTTTGACTCAAATATTTAATGGAATATTTGAGGGTGAGAAAATGCCTGAAGAATGGAGAAGAAGTGTGCTGGTTCCCATTTTTAAGAACAAGGGTGATGTACAGAGTTGTAGCAACTACAGGGGAATTAAGTTGATGAGCCACACAATGAAGATCTGGGAGAGAGTTGTGGAAGCAAGACTTAGACAAGATGTGACTATCTGTGAGCAGCAGTATGGTTTCATGCCAAGAAAGAGCACCACAGATGCCATCTTTGCTTTGAGGATGTTGATAGAGAAGTACAGAGAGGGTCAGAAAGAACTCCATTGTGTGTTTGTGGATTTAGAAAAAGCATATGACAGGGTACCAAGAGAAGAGGTGTGGTATTGCATGAGGAAATCTGGAGTGGCAGAAAAGTATGTTAGACTGGTACAGGACATGTATGAGGACAGCAGGACAGTGGTGAGATGTGCTGTGGGAGTGACAGATAGCTTCAAGGTGGAGGTGGGATTGCATCAAGGATCGGCTCTGAGCCCCTTCTTGTTTGCTCTGGTGATGGACCGACTAACAGATGAGGTCAGGCAGGAATCCCCATGGACTATGATGTTTGCAGATGACATTGTGATCTGTGGTGAGAACAGGGAACAAGTGGAAGAGAACTTGGAGAGGTGGAGGTATGCTCTTGAAAGAAGAGGAATGAAAGTCAGTCGTAGTAAGACAGAGTACATGTGTGTGAATGAGAGGGAGGCCAGTGGAACAGTGAGGCTACAAGGAGCAGAGGTCACAAAGGTGCAGGACTTCAAGTACTTGGGGTCCACTGTCCAGGAAAATGGGGAATGTGGTAAAGAGGTGAAAAAGAGAGTCCAGGCAGGATGGAGTGGATGGAGAAAAGTTTCAGGAGTGATTTGTGACAAAAAGGTGTCAGCAAAGGTCAAAGGAAAAGTTTACAAGACAGTGGTGAGACCAGCTATGTTGTATGGTCTGGAGACAGTGTCATTGACAAAAAGACAGGAGAAAGAACTGGAAGTGGCAGAAATGAAGATGCTGAGGTTCTCCTTAGGAGTGACAAGGATGGATAAGATCAGGAATGAGATCATCAGAGGTACAGCACATGTTAAACAACTGGGAGATAAAGTTAGGGAGGCCAGACTGAGATGGTTTGGACATGTCCAGAGGAGGGACAGTGGGTATATTGGTAGAAGGATGTTAGAAATGCAGCTGCCAGGAAAAAGACAAAGAGGGAGACCAAAGAGGAGATATATGGATGCAGTTAGAGAGGACATGGAGGTAGTTGGAGTGAGGACAGAGGATGCAGAGGACAGAGTGAGGTGGAGGAGGATGACTCGCTGTGGCGACCCCTGAAAAGGGAAAAGCCGAAAGAAGAAGAAGAAGAAGCAGACATATAAGACATGTGTTTTTTATTTTTAGGCTTTGTTTGTATTTTAGTAAACTGTCTTTGAGTTATTGTATGGCATTTTCAGTTAACCCTGTGCTATAAAGAATAAGACTGAGTGATGCAGACACGAGGTCACACACACACACAGGCCCAAAACAGCAGGCCTTACCTAGCCTGGTTAAAACCAGACCCTGCCTTTACTTCGCTTCAGACAAGGGTCTGGACTTTTTCCATAGAGAAACGATTCTTGCTGGAGGCGTTGGTCTCTGCTGAGGAACAAAACCATTGGATATTTTGAACAGGGAAAGCATTCTGCTCCCTCCCCTCAGAGCCACCCCCCGTGCACTGGTGAACTTGACTGACAACTGCTCCGCCTCCTGCAGCTTTTCTCTCGCTGCGCAAATTCTGTGTTTATATGTTAATAAAACATTTTAATAAAATAAAATAAAACCATGGATCGCTGGTCCAGCTCACCAAAAGACCAGAAAATCTGATGGGACTCGGTCAGCAACGTAAAACCCGAGTTTAATTCTCGTGACAACCTCAGCCATTTCCTCCTTGTTCATTTCACTCAACGGAGGGTGGAGGAGAAGGAGGAGGGAGGAGGGAGCGATTACTTGACTTTTGGGAAAAAAAACAAAAGAAAACTCCAGATAAGGGATTAAGAAGGGGAAATTAATAAATTTGTGTCACATATAAAACAGTTCTGCATCGCTTTGCATCGCTTTGAATGAGAACATGCCGGTGCTCGCTGACTGCGCGCTGGCAGAGCCCTTTTATAGGGCTCTGCGCGCTGGGACAGGTGGGGGCGTGGGTTAGGGTCCAAAACTCCGCCCCTTCTGTTCTCTGATTGGTCCGAACAAAAATCTACCGGAGAAATGGTTGTTAATGAGAGAAGTCCCAGACTGTGCAGTGAAGGGAAATGAGAATTGAGCGGAGCTGTGCAGGAAGGCGAGGGCCAGGCTAGGCCTTACCATGCACATACACACAGCCTCTTCCTAAACCAGCGTGCGCACAACCGCGCACACACGCACGTACACACACGCATGAGCGCACACGCACATGGGTGCACGTGCGCATACACACACTCGGGTCTGTTCAGAGTGAGGGTTGTGCACTTTCTCGCAGCTGCAGAGGGAAAAGCTGTGGATGAGTTTTTAAAGCATTTAAGAAAATAACAAACCTATTATCTCAGACAAAAAATAATCAAACACATATTATTAATGAATGAAATATAATCGTTTATGAAACAGAATGAGTAAATATAAATTGTATTAAAATCAGACAGAGCATGGAGCAGGCCTCGGCATACATAAACATGCACACACACAGAGGCATGCTGTCATGCACTCAAGCAGGTTTTGCTCTGAACAGAATTAGGTCAGAGCAGATAAGAAACAGCTGAGACGCAGGCTGCAGGAGAAAGTCAGGCCTTGTTTAAAGGAGAGAAAAGAGAAAGTTTTAATCGAATGGGATGTGAACAGAATGTGTTGAATCAAAGTTTTTTTTATTTTTATTATGCTCTATGCCTGCTGAAAATGTGTGATTAACTAGGAGACGTTTAACTAAGCATAAATGGGTCAAAGGAGATAACACTTGCTGCAGGAGATTGAGGCCTTTTATCAGAACAGAAGAAAGGCTGCAAGAACGGAGAGTTTGTTGATTCAAGGCCTGTTAAAAAGGGCAAAAAAGAGTTTTTTAAAGCATTTAAAACAAAGATATTCAAACATGTAATGAATTAAATGAAAAGTGTGTCATATAATTAACTGAAGATGCATGATTATAGTATTGTAAGTATAATGATGTCCTATTTGTATGGTTGTTCGATTCCACAGCAAAACTAAAGGTGGATGTTGAATTAGGGTGTTTTTGAATATTTTATGCAGCTGAGATGTATGTTTTCCACTAACTAGGTAAAATGTCACAGAGTGATCAGGAGCTGAGAGGAGACATTATGTCACCAGTTCCGGTGAGAGCTGAGAGAGAGGGAGAAAAAGATTATGTCATTGTTTAGTGAGGGCTGAGAGGAGGTGTAAAACATTACCTCAACACTGACCAATGAAGGAGCAACAAAGTGACATAGCCGTCTGTAAGTGGGGGCTGAAGTCCCCCTGTTAGACCACAAATAAGGAGGTTTGAGAAGAGAAATTTGCTGAAGTTGCTGAGTTCCTGAAAGGTTTTGAAGATCTTTGGATTTACTGGACAAGACTTGGACCTTTGGAAGCTTTTCTGAAGACTTGGAAAATCTGAAGAGGATTGCCTTTTTTGAAGAACAGGGGAATCTCTTTTGCTTAGCCCAGATTTATTTCCATTTTTTCAAATTTGGACATTAGCTTCCAGAGTGGAGTAACTAAGCTATCAAACCCAGTTTGAGTTGAAGAGTTTTATTTTTCTTCCTTGCTTCTGGAATAATTCCTTGAAGAAATATACCTTTGAAGAGGTAAGGAGGATTGCTCCCAGCTCTTGTTCATCTAAATTTATAATAAAATTAAAATTATTAATAACAACAAAAAGCCTCTTTCTGCATGAAGATGAAAAATCAGTTTACAAGGATAGCTTTGTTTGATGAAGGATTAAAGGAATTTTGATAGAGTTCCGAAGCACCGGAGTCCCTAGCCTTGGAGAGCTGTTTTGTTTGTGAGAACACCGAGTTCTTTTATCTCCCTCCTGCTGAAAAGTACCTCAACTGGACAGAACCAAGAATATTGTGGAATAAACAAGTTTTGATGAATTAAAGCTGCTTTTTTGTGAAATATCATTCCTAGTTCTTGTCCAAAGGATTAAAATTAAATCAAATTTAATATAACAGCAAAAAAGCCTCCTGTATCTCCTCCATCCTACTATTAAGGACCTTTCATCAGTACCACAGAAGATTGAAGGGAGTTTGGAGGAAGTTTTGTACATCGAAGGTCAGGCATACAGCGGGTTGGTAGTTTACAGTCTAAAAGAACATAATGTTCTATTTTTAGTCTCCGGCCTGCTTCGGAAGGCCTCTCGTCAGCACCACAGAATAAAATGATGGATTAAACATCATTTAAAGGAATATACTATTTTTCTGAACCCTTGATGTGAAGGAAGACATCAGCCTGGAGACATGGCCATGGAGGACTGATTGTTTAAAGTCTGAGAGAACAGGATGTTCTTTCTTGTCACAGCCTGCTTTGAAAGCCTTGTTCATCAGTGCCGTACAACAAGCTTCGATTAATTAAAAGCTGCTTTTCTGTGGAATACTATTTCTCCTGATTTGAAAAGATTTTTTGTGGAACAAACAAATTCTTTTTGATTTAATTCAACTATTAATTAAGTTACTGTTTTGGGTCATCCGAGACCGACCCCGGAGCAGGATCTGCCCACTGAAGGCTGACTGGCCTTGGACTAAGAACTGAGAAAACACGGTATACTTTCCACCTCTGAAAGTACCTTATCGGCTGACTTATCCAAATGTGAGACCTTGTATCTCCTCCATCCTGCTGTGAAGGACTTTTCATCAGGGCCGCAGAACAAATGAATGGATTACAACAGTTTTGATGGATTAAAACTGGGATTTTTAACACAACAGAATTACCTGGAGGTTTTTCTGTGGAATTACAACAAAGACTTATTCAGTCTGCTGGAAGTTCAGACTATTCTGATTGGGATACAACAGAATCACTTGGAGGTTTTTCTGTAGAAAAATAACAAGAGTTTCCTGGAGGATCACAAAACAAGCTTATTCCTGGTGGAATAAACAAAACTATCCTGGAGGATCATAAAACAAGTTTTTCTGGTGGAAATAAAAACACAAGTTGGAACACAACAAGATTACCTGGATGGATTAAACAGTTTTGATTAGAATCAGATTATTGTGGAACAAACCAACATTTTTGAAAATTATACAAATTATTGAATGGATTACAACTCAATTCAATAACAACTCAAAATACCTAAAAGTCCAACCTGTGGAGGGACACCTTTGGGGAAGCTGTGGAATCCTTTAACTCTTTAAATGCAAATCATGTAACCTGATTAAATATTTTCTGTAGTAAGAAGTGCTTATGCTGTTACCCACAGCTGGGCACCGCTAATTAAAAAATTAGTTCCACAATTTCTAAAACGCTTATTAATTTTTTTAGGTCCACAATTTCAAAAGCACAAATGTCTTATGAAAATTAGGGGAAGCTAATCCAATCCGCTATTTATATATTTTCTATATTA
>JBBPBX010028251.1:24673-36705 GCA_038048925.1 Garcialebias charrua
CTAACTTTCAATAAAAAAAAAGGTTTTTTATTGTTTAAAAAAAAACACATCTATTACTTCATATAAAAAACTAAAATACCCCATTTGCTACTTAAAGCTGCACTGTTGGCTGTTTTTACAAATGGCTTTATAAATACGTAAAGTATCATTATTATTATTTTTAAATAATTTCGTGCTTTTTTGAACAACTTCCTGCGGGAACCAGGTGGCGGTAATGCGCTTAATATGAGTTCGCCAACCGCCATTCAACTCTATAGAAGAAGAAGAAGAACCAGGAAATACCGCCTCCGCCATTTTACATTCAGTTCCACACTCGGCACTCGGCTTTTGGAGGACTGTTTCTCCCATAAGAGGATGCCTCATACGGATAAATTAACTGGAAACACTCCCTGAACTCTGTGAATGTCTCAGGACTGGAGCAGCAGCCGCGATCGCTCCGCCGAGCGCTCCTACAGCGCCGCGCGAGACCAGCAGCTCATGGTATGAGCTAAGGCTAACATGCTAAACCGGACCTGCAGCAGACAGCCGGCTTTGTGCGATCAGGCTCCGCCGATCGCTCCCACAGCGCCGCGCGAGACCAGCAGCTCATGGTATGAGCTAAGGCTAACATGCTAAACCGGACACCAGAGCTGCAGCAGACAGCCGGCTTTGTGCGATCAGAGGTTCCTGGAGCTCGCCTCGATGTCGGACTGGAAGCAGAAGATATCGGGGGACACCCAGCTAACTTGGAATAACAAAGCCGACAGCCTTTTTGAAGCCGCAGCTAAACTGGACTGCCCGTAACTGCGCAGCGGAGCGGACTCGGTGGGGCTACATGCTAACAGGTGTTGCTTATGGCGGCGCTGGCAGACGGCTTTTGGTAAGTTATTAAAACGTATTAAAACATTTTAATGACGAATTAGGTTTGTTGTGTTGAAGGACTTCGTTGAAATTCTTCCACGAGGTACTTTTTCGTCGCACGTTTTGCAGTTAGCAAACTTCGCATCACAGGCTCTGTGATCGGTAATTGAAGGCAAAAGCCGATCACATCCGCTTTAATGATTATCGGTGACGATTGATCGGTTTCCGATCGATCGGCACATCCCTAGTTCTAATCCTTCACAATCTAATATATTGCCCACCCCCTCATGAAGTTAGGACTCTGCTTCACGCAGTGGAAACGGTCAATTTGTTCAAACTAAGACAAAAATCAAATCATTGTGTACCATGGTAAGCACTAAAATTAAACAAAATGTGTTAAGTAAACAATTTATTGCAAGGATTTAGATTTTTATAAATGAATCAACTTCATCTGCGCTGACCTTAGTAAAATATTTTAAATGCTCTATTTGTATTTGGTTTATTGTAAAAAAAATACTCATAGCCATTTTGTGATTTAACCCCTGCAGTTATTGAAAACATTTAAAGCCTTAAGCATCTTGAGTTCAGCTGCCTCCAGTTAAAGTCGCGGTGGGACTCAGCCTCTCCTCATTAGACCAACAACCCACTTGAAACACACTCAGTACTTTTGACTTCCACCCAAATGGCAACTCTCTGACTACAATTACATCACAACGTTCTGTATTTCTTTTAATTAGACTTTCTATTCTGTCTTCTTTTTTGTTTTGTTTTGTTTGGCTTAACTCCGTATGATGGCTTTGTGGTTTGTAGTCCACTGTGGGCTTTTTAACCAAGCCTGCAAAAAGTTGGTGACACCCGGGGCAAACAAATTCAGCACTGTTCGGCAGTTCTTGGTATTGTGAATGAGAAGCTTGGAAATAAAATGGGTTTACAGTGAACTCTCGGCCCACATTGGATTTCTGAGTTTATCTCAGCGAAATGAAATGTCTCCATTAGTCACCCGTATCGGCACAGCCACTTGACATTTTCAAAAATTATCAAACAAATGACTTCTTGTTTTCTGTGATACTGGCCCTTCACTGATGCTGTGCTCCTGAGGTCAACACAGACTTCTCTAATCCGAGAGAAAAAAAGAACTAACGCGTTCAAAACGGTAAAAACATGCCAATTTTCCATTTTGATATCGAACCAAAACAGTATGAAATTACAGACTAATTTCCTGGCGGCATGTTTATTTCTCCTCAGCTGGTAATAGATTTTGGGAAAACAAAAGTGTATAAACCTCGAGCCAAGTTCCTGTAATGTAACACAAGTTAAGCAGGTCAGCACACCCTCCCACTATGCTGAACAATGAGTCCAACTGAGCCATTTTAGCCCCTTCAGTGTGTTTTAAATGTCTTCTGATAACATCTCTGTGTTGTGTTTTATGCCCTATGAGCCATCTTCTTACTTGACCAAGGGACAGTAAAATTTGTGAGTTCAACTCCAGTCTCTTTATATGTGATAAAAATAATTCTGACCATGAGTGACTGAGCTATTAGATAGGCTAAAATGCTAAATATTAGAATTTCTAATATAAAACATTCAAAATTAACAATGCTCAGCCAATAAAACGAGTGAGTCCCTGGGTTTTATTAACCAAAAGGTAAGAACCTCCCATCAGAAAATCTTGCAGTAGTCAGTAGGTTTCAGCCGTTTAACCCAAACTGATGCAGTGTGGAAGTTCTCATTCCTTCAACAGCCTTGTGAGATGATCGTTTGAAGGACGATCTCACATGGGAACACAATGCCATGATATATCAGGCTGATCTTGTGAAAGTGAGGTTCAGGAAACAGACGAACTGCTCAGATATGAGGCCATTGGAACATGATGGAGAAAGTTGTCATGTTTTAATAAGCAACAATAAAACCTCATTTTATGAGGCCTTATTAGGATAAGGAACGTTAAGAGGTAGATGAGCTTAGAAAAATAAACATTTAGCAGTAAGAAAATATATTTTTACACATTTTGTTTTTGCATATGTTGCTTACATGTGTATTGCTGCACTGAAGCAACCTTGTTTGGAAAATGGACTACAAACTCTGCATGCAGTACATTAGACAAATGATCAATTCTTAACTGTTTTAATGAACACTTTATATCCTCTGGCTTCCTGTATGAATCTACGCATCCTGAAATGTTATCTGCTGACCAAACTGATGCAAATCCACCCCCAACTCCACACGTACTAGACAAATGGGTAACGAATCGTTTTGACATCAAATCAGTATCTCCCACTGAGGTTCTAAATGCTCCAAAAACTCTTGACACACGCAAAGCAGCAGGACCTGACGACATAGAACCACTTTTCCTAAAACTAGCTGCAGACTTCATTGCTGAACCACTTTCATTTATTTTCAATCTCAGTCTCAACACAAATACAATACCCAAAATCTGGAAATCAGCTTTTGTTCTCCCTCTGCTAAAAGGGGGTGAACCAACTAATGTCAACAACTACAGACCAATTTCTAAATTATACATTCTTGCTAAACTGTTCGAAAGACTTGTCTGTGATCAGCTAACTGATTTCCTACAATCAAACCATATTTTATCACAATTCCAGTCAGGATTCAGAAAACAGCACAGCACCGTAACTACAGTTCTCAAAGTATTAAATGATATCATACATGCCCTGGACTGCAAACAATCAGTGTTGGGTGTAACGCGTTACTTAGTAACGCGTTACAGTAATCACATTACATTTTTCAGTAACGTAGTAGTGTAACGCACTACTTTGAAAATGCCTGTAATATATTACAGTTACTAACAAAACCTTACATTCGTTACTTGCGTTACAATCAGGACCTTTCGGAGAATAGTTTTATTTATTTATTTTATTTACCTTTCGGAGAATAGTTGTGGTACGACGAGGACGACGGAGCGGACCATAGACATTATATATAGATATCTATGGAGCAGACTGTCACGTGGGGAAAACAAAGACGTACGCGATGACGTCGGAACGTCATACGTCAACGTACATAGACATATAAAGGTACATAGACATACGGCCTCTGTCACTAGCCTCGCGAGAACTGCCACCTGCAGTAAGCCTCGGTGGCAGTTCTCGCGATGTTGGGGCTGGCGCGGTCGAGAACAAACCCGGAAAAACACAGAGATGAATGTAACGAGAGAGGACGCGTCCCTGCCAAAAAAGTTAAGACTTCGTGTAAATATGTTGAAAAATGGGACAGCGAATTTACTTTCCTAAAGTTTATTACGCGTTTTTTAAGATTTGTAACCGCGACTTTAGTGTCTCTCTCTCATGGGGGAAGGAACGATGTCCGTCAGCATGAAAAATCCGTCAAGCACAAAGGTAAGCCTGTCAGATTGTGATAACATAACTGGTTTGAAAGAGGCTGATAGGTAGTTATTTTAGATTTCTTGTAAACCTGTCTGTTCTGTTTTATTTTTTTTAAACAGAAGTTTTACATTTTGATATTGTCATACCTTTTGAATGGCACATTTACATATGCATTGTGCTTGTTATGTAGCACTGCTGTTTTACTTTTTCATCAAAAATGAGTGTCAAAAAGATCTCTAATATCATTATTGAAAGATAAAAATTAATACAGGTTAAATCTCAGGTACAGTATTAGAGTAATCCAAAAGTAATGTAACTAAGTTACTTTCAGAACTGAGTAACTAAGTAGTGTAATATGTTACTTTTTTTAAAAGTAACTAGTAATGTGTAACTAATTACTTATTTTGGGTAACTACCCCAACACTGCAAACAATACTGTACTGTGTTGGCCTATTTATAGACCTGTCCAAGGCATTTGATACAGTTGATCACAGACTATTGACAAACATCCTGGAACACTCTGGTGAGGTCTATCAAAACTTGCAGTCTCTTGGTTCACCAACTACCTAACTGACAGAACACAGTCTGTTCATGTAGCCGGATCCTCCTCTACTGTCCTAGATGTTGTGAAAGGGTTGCCACAGGGTTCTGTCTTGGGTCCCATTCTTTTCTCCTTATATATCAACAATCTATGTAGTGATCTGTCAAATGCCTCCCACCACTATTACGCAGATGACACCATCATCTATTGCTGTTCATCCTCCCTCAGCCAAGCTTTCACCTCTCTTCAGGAAGCTTTTAATATTATCCAGTCACGTCTGCAAAAACTTGGACTGGTCCTAAATGCTGACAAAAGCAAGATCATGGTTCTATCCAACAGAAAGCAGCAACCAGAGAACCCACCTCAAACTGAAACCCAAGAGGGAAAACAAATAGAAATGGTCTCCACCTACAGATATCTAGGTTTTAACATTGACAATGAACTGTCATTTAAAACCCACATCTCCAAAATGGCATTAAACTCAAACTAAGGCCCTGTTTACACGGATACTGTGGGGGGAAACGGACATTTTGGGTATGTTAATTAGAAGAAAAGTTTTACGTTTACACGGGCGAATTCAAGTGTTTACACGATCTGCTCGAATCTCCCCCTCCCTCATGACCCCCCTCCTCCCCTCATGAATTCACTGTAGTTACCATGCCAGGCCATTAGATGGCGCTGTGAATTTTTGAAACTTCACCTATTGCGCATGCGTGCTGCGTCAGTCTGTTTTCCTCTCTGGCTAAAAGTTCAGCTAACTACAAGTTGTTGTCAACAAGTTAACAACAAGTTAAAGCTGGAATTTGGAGAAGAGTCGACAGATTTGACATCAAGCAGGACCCGCTTCACCTAACAAGCTGCACACCAGTTGCTGAGCAGAACCAGAACCGAGTGACGATGTCTGACTTTAGTCAGTGATAATCAGCTGATTTCCAGCAGCGCTACAAGGTAAACAATGTTCTTAATAATGTTTCCTTGTGCTGGTGAAGATTCTCAGTCGTCGAGGACATGATAAAATCAAAAAAGGCGTTCAATACAGAACAACTGGACTTTATTTGTAGCAACAAGACGTTGTTTCAAGACAATGTTTCCTTGTGTTTACTTCGATCACAGAACAACCAACTGAGGTTTTATTTTTTTCCCTGCGAGGTCGAAGCTCTCGTTCCACGAAGCGGACCGGTGCCGGTTCGGATGTGGGTCCAGTGTCCACCATGAAAACAACAAGAGTCCAGTTCATAACAGTTTGGTTAACGTGTTTTTAAAAGTGTTCAATTTAATTCTCAGTGTTTGTGATGTACAGTTTGTGGTGTTGAATCAATAAATAAATAAAAAATCAACCTGGTGTCTTCATTTCAACATGCAACATGTTAGGCATGACGTAACGAGTCCAGATAGCTTCATTTAGGTAAGATAAATTTATACATCTCCCACGCCAACATAAATACAGTTTATTATTGTTAAACTGTTATTCCATCCATCCATCCATTTTCGTCTGCTTATCCGGGGTTGGGTCGTGGGGGTAGCAGCCTAAGTAGGGAGGCCCAGACTTCCCTCTCCCCAGCCACTTGGAGCAGCTCCTCTGGGGGAATCCCAAGGCGTTCCCAGGCCAGCCGAGAAACATAGTCCCTCCAGCGTGTCCTGGGTCTTCCTCTGGGTCTCCTCCCGGTGGGACATGCCCGGAACACCTCACCAGGGAGGCGTCCAGGAGGCATCCTAACCAGATGCCCGAGCCACCTCAACTGGCTCCTCTCGATGTGGAGAAGCAGCGGCTCTACTCCGAGTCCCTCCCGGATGACTGAGCTTCTCACCCTATCTCTAAGGGAGAGTCCAGACACCCTGCGGAGAAAACTCATTTCAGCCGCTTGTATCAGAGATCTCGTTCTTTCGGTCACAACCCAAAGCTCATGACCATAGATGAGGGTGGGAACGTAGATCGATCAGTAAATTGAGATCAACTGTTATTAAATAGCATTTAATATGTGCAGTGTGACACGTGAAATATCCGCCTGCCTCGTTCAATAAGCAGCGACATAAGAACTGGATCCAGCTGTGTCTCTTCCAACACGGATAAAGGTAATTCAGGTGTAGATTAATTAAATATGACACTCAAAATATATTCCATCAGTTGTAGTTCAGAAAGTGGTGCTGTCCAGTCCACCGCCATTGTTAGAAATGCTGACTGTCCGCGCATGCATGTGGCGCGCATGTGTTCAAACAAAAGTTCCGCGGGAGATGTTTACATTATCAACGGGGGATCAGCGAAAAACCTCCACTCTGGAGGCTGGGTTCAAAAACCATCGGAGTCAAAGCCCCCCTCTTTGTGGACTCGTGTCAACGATAAGCAAAGACGCAGAGAGAAAGAAGCGGTTCCACTCAAAATACGCGCCGTGTAAACAGGACCTAAAGCTAGGCTTCTACTTCAGAAACAAATCCTACTTCTCATGCAAAGCCAGAAGAACATTAGTAGCTGCAACATTCATGCCGATATTAGATTATGGCGACGTGCCGTACATGAGTGCTGCATCAAAATACCTACAGTCCTTAGACTCCATTTATCACAGTGCCCTTCGGTTAATTACCGACTCCAGTTATCGCACTCATCACTGTGAGCTTTACGTCAAATCTGGCTGGTCATCTCTCAGCGCTCGCAGATACACTCACTGGATATCCTTCATCTATAAGACCCTCCTAAACCTAGTCCCGTCATACCTTACCTCCTTAATACAAACATCACACAGTCATTACTCCCTACACTCTTAACAATTTAGTCCTCCTGTCAGTTCCTCTGGTCAGAACTGAACTAGGAAAAAGAGTGTTCAGCTTCACTGTCCCCTCAGCCTGGAACAACTTACAGACAGATCTGAAACTATCAACACTCATCTCTCCTAGATCCTTCATGTCAACCGTATTAGATAATGCCATCAAGAAACTTGACCATTGCAGATGTTTCTAAACACTACATATCCAATATACGGTACATGTCATTGTTGACTTTTAACTGTATCTACTCAACCGATGTCTGTTTGTTTTTGTATATACAGTATAATGCCTAAAGAAGTCTGTGTTGGCCTGATGGTTTTGAACAGTCAACATCTATTTATTGTGATTGTAGTTTTCTTTTCTTTTTCTCTCTTTTTTTTGATAAATGCAAATGCTTATTGTCAATTACGATGTGACGTGTGCCGCTGACCACTTGACCAGATCACCCTTGTAAAAGAGATCTCGATCTCAACGGGCTCTACCTGGTAAAATAAAGGTGATTGATTGATTGACTGATTAATTTGGGGATTTCCCAAGACTGGCTTTAAAACTAGTTGACTGGCCTTACTGGTCCTATATTTTTGTGCAGGCATTAAATGGAATGTACTTACATAGCATTGTTCTATCTTATCAAAGTACGCAAAGCATTTTACAACACAATCTGTGCTCTCATTTACCCATTCATACATCACTCTACTACAGAGGTGCTCATAACATCGATCGCGATCTACCGATCGATCGCGGAGGCATTACTGGTCGATCGCAGCGTGACATTATTTTTTTCCGCAGCGTGACATTAAAAAATTGTCAGCCAATCAAACATCCCGTCACTTGATTGACATACACGGCAACCAATCTGATGACGAGCTTTAGGTCACCGTTCATGCGTAGAAGCAACGGCGCAAAGGCGAAAACATACAAGCGAAAACAATCATATTTCGGACTGTTCGTGGAAAATACAACATTGACTTCCCACCGAAAAGCCAGCTGAGAAAGAGAAAGGTGGAGGAACTAAAACGGACAGCAGAAACTTCAAAAGTGAAACGCCGCCACCGAAGCATCGTCCCGGGTGAGTGACGCTGTGATGTTTCTCTGCATGCTTAAGAAACATACTGGTTGGGAGTTGACGTCGCTTTATTATTCAAATCATACGAGACACTTTTCATACAGCCTAACCTCCTTGACTACTCTCCGTTCTCTGCACTTTTCCTTGTCCCGCAGCGCGCGCATTTGCATCACACACTTTTGCGGTGCGTTCACTGCAACATAAATGCATAAGCACTAGGCATGTAACGGAACACGTGGGTGTACCGAACCGTTTCGGTACGTCGCGTACGGTTCGGTCCACCTACGTACCTTTTCGGTTATTTTTTTCCCTCCTTGAACGTTAATATATGCGCCGCGGAACAAAATTTCCTGGGCGCATTTCAGAACGGAGCTATTATCGCGCAGCATGCGTAGCACTTAGCCGTTAGCTTCTCGCTGCGGTCTCCTGTTTGAGAACACTTTAAAGTTAAAAGATGAGCGCACATTCAAAGCTGTTTGGACTTTGTTTCATGAAAACTCTGCAGCAGCAACACATCTAACGTCAACGCGCTGGAAACTACATCATCCGAACGTGAACAAAGAAACAGCAGCTGTTACAAACAGCGCTCAAAGCAGCTGCATTTAAACTACTTTTATCAGGTAAATCAGAGCGGTCCAGATCAATAACAAACTCAAAAAAGGAGTTCAATACAAGATCAACTGAACTTTATTTGTAAAATATAACACATAACACAAACGAATAACACAAACTGTATGAGTTTTAAAATCTCTGAATCTAAGTCTGAATGTTGTTATATGCGCAGGCTTTAAAGTTATTGATCCTCGCTACGAACATCCATCAGTCAAAAAGTTCAGAACTTTATGAAAAAACAAAACTGATGTCAACAAGCCCTGGAGCCGATTAAAGCCCTGATGAAGATGATGAGTGAGAGCTTCAACTGTTCAAGAAGAGGTATTGTTCTTTTATTATTATTATCTAAATAATCTTTTTTATTTAAAATCATAATCTTATTAACTTATTTTTTTTATCTCTGTGTTTTGTTTCCAGTCTGGGACAGAGGTAGCTGCTGTCTCCTTCCACTTCAGGGACAGACATCCACCAGAGATCAACCTGCAGCTAAGAAGTGTGTGATGACTGAACTGAACTCTGAACTGTTCCAGGACCTGTCCCACCTGGAGGAGCAGGGGCCTCATGTATCAAAAACCTACGTGGATTTCCTACTGAAAAGTGACGTACGGTGAAATCCAGAAAAGTGTCTACGCACAAAAAGATCCAGATTTATCAAACTGTGCGTACACCTGAATCCACGCACATTCCTTTTGTACATCACAATTGACGTGGAACTGAGCGCACGTGAGACACCTCCCCTGACACGCCTACATTTACATATGTTAAACAGATGCAAATTACTTCCTGCATGTGTGAAGGACATGTTTGTTTGATCCCTGCGCGATCAGAAATGATTTCTAGATTCGGGAAAATAATGAATTCAATATAATATGAGTGAGGACAAACATCCTAAGTAAGAATAGTAATAAAATGTGTTCATCATGCAAAGAACGAGTGATTGTCGGTATTTGTGTGCGCGCGCACCCTGCTGTGGTGCGCGAACCGGCTCATTCATTCATTCTGTGTGGAAATATTAACTTTGCGCACGAGTTTATTACCATTATTACTGTAAACACAGAGGAACTTACTTGGATGTTTGCTAGAACATAGATCTTTGTTTATGTAGATGATGTGAAGAAACGAGTCTGTGCGTCTTGGTGGAGACTTTTCATGACATGATGTTGGAGTCTCCAGACGCAGCGCGCGCCCCGCAGCCCTGTGCGCAGTCTGTCTGTGAAGCTTTTGCTCTCCTACAAGTTATATAAGGTGTACTTTCACGTGTCATTTTGGAGAAATCTACAATAAACGCAGATAATGAAACACCTCCAGCTGCCGTGTCGACACCGGTGAGGGTGCGCGCGCGCTCCAAGCGCGACCACTCAGCCTTTGGAATCATATGGATGAGACCATTCCATTGGACATGATCCGGCTTTGTGTGGACTGGACTGCACAGTCCCGATCGACCTGCAGCTCCCTCTGTGGAACAGTTTGACCGCTGCTTCTGTATGCACGCGTGATGCACGGCTCCCCAGAGCGCAGCAGTAGTGCCAAACTGGAAAATTATTATTTCTGAAAACGGCTGATAAGCCATATCCTAGATCGGAAAACTATATCTGTTTCTAAATAAATGCTCTGCGTGTTACACTATTTATTATAACCTCCAGTAAGGCTGAATGAATCCGTTCCTGTTAAATTTATTTTTGGCACAACGTTGCGCGTCCTTTATTTCACTGCGTCATGTGGATGTAATACTTGTTAATCGTGTGTTTGGAGGGAATATTAATCATTTTCACATCTTGAACTGTTAATAATAATAATAATAATAATAATAATAATGAATTCAATTTATAACGCACTTTTCATTAATGGAAATCTCAAAGTGCTACAAGGTGCAACATATTTGAATGTCAATAAGACAAATAATAAAACAATTAAAATCAACAACAGTATCAACTCAGATCAAAAGTAGAATCATGAGGAGGAAGAGTATGCTCGGTTGAAAAGAAAGGTCTTCAAGCCGCTCTTAAAGTCAACCACAGACTGTGGGGCTTCAGTTTCTCTGAAACACCTGTAAGTGTCGCCAAAGGAACAAGAACCACAGAAACGTGCGTACGCCTGCTCGGGAGCTTGCGTGGATATGTACCTGGATGCGCATATATTCACGTTCAGTTCAGTTTTGATACATACGGGCTTTTGCGTGGAAAGTGACGTGCGCAATGTTTTTGTGCGCACGCACGGTTGATACATGAGGCCCCAGGTCCAAGAAGAGGTTGTTGAGTAGTAATGAGGACAAATACAGCCACACTGCTGCTACTGGACAAAAACTTGATTAGTTAGATTGTAAACAGTCTGTTGCTGCTTATTGTTCTGGTTCTGACTGTTATTGTATTTATTAAGATTTTTATTATTGTTAATATAGTTTATTTATTGTAGAGTGCTGTTTATTTAAAATATCATCCAAATGGGTCACTTTTATTTATTACTACAATACAATACAAACATATTTTTGGCATATTTTCAAAATAAACATTTTGTAAGTCTTTATTTTGTCTTTTTTTTGTTTTGTTTTTTTGTACCGAAAACAAACCGAACCGAGCCCGCCTTGTAGTTGAACCGAAATGTGATTTTAGCATACCGTTACACCCCTAATAAGCACCACTGTATACATTAAATCTCTCCGTACCAAAAGAGCCATTTTTATGCCTTCGTTCACTAAATTAAACGTGTCCGGAGCCATAACAACCTGCTACAACTGTGGTTATCAACTGGTGGCCTGTGGACCACTTTAGATTTGCTGGAGGGGGCTTTTATAGAGGTGACATTATGAAGTAAAAAATATCTAATGATTTTTTAACATTTATTAAAGTAAAAGACCAGATTCTTATAAAGA
>JBBPBX010028252.1:0-17486 GCA_038048925.1 Garcialebias charrua
GAATGCTATCTTTATATCTACTGCACCAGAGGTGATTTGAAACGCTGCCACTGGACGTCATGGAGCCCCGCTCTGAAACACGGCCTTTGAAGCACTGACAGCGCAGACAGAATCAGGCCAGCTCTTTGATACGGCTGCTGGAGAAAGGAAAACTCAAGCTTTAGGAGGGAACATTATTTAGTTACATAGTTATATAGTTAGTGCTCTATTAAAAATTCTGAACTTTACAAAGATGGGCTGCAGAGAAACATGTTCAGCTTCTTGCTAAATGTGAGGACAAACATTTCAAAGACTGTTTTCTTGGTGGAGGAAAGAAGGATGGGGATTTGCCACATGCTGTATTTCGAACTATTATTACTATTTATTTTTCAAAATCAAAAGTGCTACTAAATACTGAACTTTTTTGGTTTAATTAAAAGCTCTCTGTCATAATAGTCTATTGTTTGTCATATTTTGGCCTGAAGTAGTTTTGTTATCTATACAGAAGTTGGCTTCCTTTACTTCATTTTTCCTATAGCACATCATCAATATTCTCTTTTTTCACATCCTGCCTGCAGGACATCAAGTAAACCAAAACATTACGTCAGGGAGGAACTCGCGTCTCGTCATTTAAGGCCCTGAAGGACTTTCTGAGAACGATAAACACAGTTGCTGGCAGGGGGAGAGAAAATTAATTATGGCAGCTGATTCACTTGCTAATGGCTGAACCACTTCAGTGGAGTGTTTTTAGAGGGATCCAGGAGTCAAGCGAGCAACAGGAGTGTTTTTTTAATGGGCCTCTGAGCAGCTCGAGTTAGGAACAGAAACCGAGCCACTGCTTTTATTTGTGGTGCAGAAAGAATGATCTCATTAAAGGCCTGGTAATAAAAGAATCTTGGAGTAATTAGATCATGAGGAACAACCCAAAAAAAGGCATTGTCAGCAGTTTCTCACAACTCTGAACCCACCCCAAAGCATTTCCTTAAGGACAATCACATTATTGTGTTACTACTACGAAATGAACATTTGCTCTGGGAATTAAAATAAATAAATAAATAAAAACAGACTGCAACCTATTTCACTCTTATTTGTTGACATTATGGACAGAAGTATGGGTAATGGTTAACTGATATTTTGCCAAAACTGCCAATGTTGTGACATTTCTTAGACATTTCAGATTAGTATTACAGAAAACTAGATGTAACTAAACCAGTTTATTCTCTAATGTCAGATCATTTGTAAAGTCTTAATCTAAAAGTTTTAACAAATCAAATCAAACAGCTGTTACAGCACTTTTGTTCAAAATGTGTTTATCAGATCAAAGGAGTTGGATAGATGTATGTAGAGGTGGTGATAGGCAAAGGTGGGCGCCAGACCGCTAGGGAGTGCTAAAGCGCTAATCCGCTTATAGCGGATCTAAACAATTTGTTAGCTTTACAGCGGATTGACTAACTTTTATAATTCATAAGCGGATTTGCGCTATTTTTATTTAAAATGCAGTACCGCTAATAACTAATTATCTATCAGTAAAAACGAAAAAACTTATTTACGGGCTCTTAAATCAACCGGACGACTGCTAACAGACCATATCCTGTCAGCGCCGGATGTGGTCCGTGACAAAAAAGCGTCCCCCTCAGTCTCTTGGCTAGAGAGAGCGCAGTTAGCAGCCAGTGTGTTACTCTGCAGCCTTATTGCTTGTTTTCGAAGAGTCAGACGAAGAGTTTTTAACATGGAGGGTGAACTTATGGATGTTTCTCAGCGGCCTACGCGACGCGTCTGGATTTAAAAAAGTAGTTCGCCATTTGCCCTCTTCAAAATGGCGGCGGCCACAGAAGCTAAGGACTTTCCAAGAAAACACGGTAAAAACAATTATTTCTTTGCTGAGAAAAAATATATTTCTTAGCTGACTTTATAGCACAAGGTTTTTCTGAGCTTAACCGGTTCACGAAATGGTCAAATCTGCTGGATTTAAAAAAGTAGTTCGCCATTTGCCCTGTTCAAAATGGCGGTTAGCGTGTTAGCATTAGCGTCCGCTAGCATTGCTAATACATAAGCGCTTTTGAAATTGCGGACCTAAATAAATTAATAAGTGCTTTAGAAATAGCAGAACTAATTTTTGGATTAGCGCTGCCCAGCACTGGTGATAGGTTATTGTGACCTTTAAGACACAAGTGCTGTGAATGAAACAAAACGCTTTTCTTGTTGCTCTTATTCATTGCTTGGTTTAATGTTCCTTGAGTTGCACAAAATTATCATAGAACATGTGAGGACATCACAAAAAGCTGGCATTTCTTTGATTCTATTAAGCATGTCATTATTCTGTTTTGTTGCATGTGTGACCAGGGTGTAACTCTGTAATCAAGATGCTGCACTGTTTGCCCAAAATCCCCTGAACTACCAGTAAATGCACTGAGATGGCACTCGTCTAAATTATTTTAACATTGGTTCTGAGCACCAACACTGAGTCCAGTGTTTTTGGGAGCATCTTAATTATTCTCAAGTCATTTTCTCCACTACCTTACCTGCATTAGTCACAAATCTCCACACTGTCTACAGTTTAGTGTAAATGTGGGGCTTGTTTCCGTGAGGAAAATATCATCAGAGTCTGGTTGTCAACAATAGCTTTAAGAAACTAGTTACTAACAAACAGAGACAGACTGGGTTTGAACACTCTGGAAATAAAAACCTAAACCTGAGCAAAACAAACATTACATCGATTAAACAAATAGGGAGTTTCAAAAACCACACAGTTTCTGTTTTTTATATTAAATAATTTTGTGTAAGACAGAAAGCTGATCTGTCTCGTGTTATGTGTCAGCAACTCTGAAACAATATTTGAAAAAGAACACTGAGGGTATTTCACACCTGATAGTCCTTTAGACCCATTTCAGTTGTGGAGCATAATTCAGAACTGCACTGTCAGTTGAGCCAACCTGTTCTTCCCCTCGCCTGTGGTGGCGCTGCACCAAGAACTACTGAAGGAAACGACACAAAAATCTCTGAAGAAGACACTTCATCTTCTTCTTCTGGAAATAAAAACAAAAGCAGAGTGGCGTCAAATTTTTGCGGTTTTAGGAGTTCTGTTACCATTTTTCCACAGTGGACTCAGCATGAGTGGAAGATGAGGCAGAAGACCATGGAGAATGTTGTTTTTCACACAAGGCAGCTGATGGCTCCATATGAGGTAAGAGAAAAGCGCGCGTTTGTTTGCCCTGCGCTGTAGTCCACTTCCTGCTTTTGGAACAGTCTCCGGTCCGCTTGCATTCACACCGCATTCGAACTGCACTAGATTTCACTTCAACCGGACCGAGACCTAGGTATTTAGGTGGACCAGAATTCACTTTTTTGGTCCGCATCAGAGTTCAATTGTGCATTCACACCTCCCCAAACGAACCGGACTTTCTAGGCAAATGGACTAGAGTTTGATTAAAGCGGACTAAGCAGGGCTGGTGTGAATGCACCCTTAATAGCCACATGACTAACACTAAACTTATTACCACAGCCCCCTGCAGCACCACACAGAATTTCTGAGCTCTTTATTGAGCTCTTCACACATCCTAAAACCTCTTGCAGCTCAGCGTGTGCTCACAGCATACAGCCGTGTTTGTGCACACATGCTTACATATCAGCTTCTATTCATTCGCTGCTTTTTCTTCAGATGTGTGCACACTTCATCACTGTTTGACATCTTGACAGGAGCTTCAGGTTGTTTTCAAAAGGCTCTCCAAAAGAGACTGAAAGAATATAGAGACAGAAAATCATACAGGATCAGATTTAATTTGTGCATGAGTGCAAGATTGTATCTTGATAGACCTCTGACGAGAACCCAGAAGGTCGTCTAACAGAGGTCTGAGCATTTGAGGGTTCTGTTCCGTCCTCTGGACAGGTTTATCGTGGCATCTGTTAGAGTCACTCTTCCAGTTTGGGACCCACAGCACCAAGTGCTCCAATGACCATTGGGACTGCCAGTCTGGTCAGTCTGGTAAGGATGGTTGTCTTTTTCTCCAAATACACGTCATGCAAAAAGCTATGCATGAAAGGTAAGATATTAATTGTACATTACTTTTCTACACATAAAAATATTTGATTTGTTATTTTAAGGCTAATTAATAAATATTTGCACACACTTAACTCCAGTTTAAAACAAGTCTTACAGTGACAAACACAGAAAGTTGAACCTTCTTGTTCTGATCCCAGTTCAAATGTGCCATCCTGCATTGGGGATTACAAAAAGTCAACTCAACGCTCCAGGACAATGCATTCTGTTAAGCTGAGCTAAATAAGAAAAGGGGGGGATGAAAGAGGAATTCCATGCAGCTGAGCACATGTCTTGTTTTGCTCTCCTTTCTTAGCAAGCAGGTCAGAGATGTCAGTCATTTATATTTGAGTGTTTGCCCATACCTGCCTCACACAGCAGACCACAATGATTTACACATCCAACACTGCATGACAATTAATGTGTCATTTAAAATAGCAGGTGTTCTCATGCTGCTTAGCTCATGGAAAGCCAATTAAAGCAAGAGGGGGACAGGGGTGGGACTGAACCTGAATTAAACTCTGAAATGTGTCTGGTTAAACTGGCATGCAGTTTGCTCAGTTTCCCGACCACTGTTGTGCCTGTTTCTCATCCTGCCACAATAACTTTGCCAGGCAGCTTCCAGCACTACTGGTAGCACTTATGTGGCTTTTATTAGCGCTTGTGAAAGTCATCTCAGAGATATGCAGGTCAGACTGAAAACCGCTGAATATAAAACATTGGGACCGGAGGTAACTGTGCATGCGTCTGTGTGCTTTTGATTTTACCCAGTCTGGAGTGACTTCATACTGAGCAAGTGAAAACGTGCTCGGATATAAACAGATCAAGCAAGACAACAGACAAAACTTTTCTGTTAAGAAATTGGACGTTTGAAAAGTGGATACGAATAGATTTGGAAACTGGGCAGTTAAATAATAGATGGGAGGATTATAAATGGGGTGCTGTGAGTTTTGTTAAACATGCTGTCAGTTTTCAGCTCCCCTCGCTCTCATTGTCATGACCTTTCCTCCAGAGCCTCTCCATCAAGGGGACTTTACTCTGGCTCTTTAAATCTATCAAAAACAGCCATGTTTTATGTATTTATTTATTTATTGTTTGTTTGTTTGTTTGTTTGGCTAATTGGTAACTCAAAATTGTCCCCAGGTGTGAGAGTGTGAATGGTTTCAAAGTGTCCCTGTGATGGACTTGTGACCTGTCCAGGGTGTCCCCCGCCTGTTGCACAGTGACTGTAGGAAGAAGCAGGCAAAGATAATGGATGGATGTTTTAGAAGAAAACTTCATAGAAACTCAGCTAGACTTTTGTTGTGGACGTCACAGGAAGTCCACTGAGCAGCATTTCAGGAAGACTTTCTAATAAAATCAATTATGAATTAGTTTACTCAAACTGTGTTTGGGCAAACATTTGGACAATCCTCAACCAACTATCCAAAAATAAAAGAAGACACTGCAGTTTGATAATGACTTTAAAAAATGAATAGATCATTTGTAAAAAATGATTACATTTCAGTAGAATTAATGGATGTCTACCACCATAACTAAGTTGTGTACAAAATAGGTTATCACATAAAATGCATTATGTTTTTGGCTAAATTTTCCTGGCAGGAAATGCTGCTGAGCCAATACATACTTGTTATTGAGATTAATTACAGCTACAACCTTACAACCTGCACCTGTGGATGGTTCTGACTGCTCTGAATGATCACAGCTTCAATTAGAAATAAATCAAAGCTGTAAAACAGAAACAACAAGCAAACAGACACTGATGCCACACGATGGCTCATTTATCAGCTAGAAACAGATTTACTGGAGGCCCAAAAAAAGAAAAAGAAAAAAGGATGGAATATTTTTTAAGTTGCCAAATACAGTATGACTCTTATGACAAGTGGAAAAAGTTTATTTAGATTTTTAAAAGCTTCCTCCGCATTAACAAATCTAAATATCTACCATGGAAATTTTAATTTATTTTTTATTATTTTTATTTCCTCAATGTACAAATGGTGACAAAGAAATGAATTAGAATTTTCCTTCTGTTGTACATTTATATATTCATCTCTGCCTTCTTTTTCGCCTGGTGCATCTGTCACAGCTGTTGTGAACGGTGTGAGGTCTGCTGTGATGCTCACATCATACCCTCATCAGACACGTAGGAGGGTTTCTTATTCCACACAATAATGTGTGTGTGTGTGTGTTTCTGCCCAGTGTACTGACAAGAGGGCCTCTTTAAAGATAAGGACATGCTGGTGTATGTGAGGTGTGAGCAGTGAGGCTGCAAAACCAGGTGGTCTCATCAGATCGTGGTGTCAGTCAAACACAAGCAGTACTCAGGCAGCATCCTAATGGAGCTTGAAAAAAAACGGATGTAAAGAACATTTTGCACATCGTTATAATAAAGACAACTTTGTGACGAATCAAAAACGGATAAAATAAAATGGCCACAGTAATACAGCCAGAATAAGAATGTTGGCCTACTCCCATCCTCACATATATAAGTGCACACACACACACACGCACACACACACACACACACACACACACACACACACACACACACACACACAGTCTTCATTCCTCAACAGCAGTGACACAATCTATGCTTTCTTCCTCTTTTCCCACAAGCCAAACACTCCCTTCTCCCTATGTTTAATTGTAGACGTGTGATTTATGTGATGTGCAAAAGAAAAACTGTCTTGTCTTGCTGCGCTCCCATCGGACAGCGTGCACGCTCACACACTCGACCTCTCTCAAAAGCACCCACAGAGCAGCAGCGGCGCTTCTCCCTTTGTAATTACAACACATGCAAGCTTCCTCTCCCATCAGAAGCTGACTTATCGCCCTCCAGAGACCTCTACATTCTCAGTAGTTCCTGTGCCACACCCTTTATCCCTCCCTGCTATTCTTGATTCCTTCCTCCATCAGTCTGTAAAGACCATGAGGTCAAGTTAACTTCGGTCAGACAGTATTTGGAGGTAAAATAGCTAATGTATGGATCAGTCTGCATTATGAGAGCAACAAATGCACATATAAGAGAGTAAATTCAAATGCTTCCTGCAAACTTGCAAGAATAAATATGTTTATAAAGCTTTGCTACATATTTTTTCCTATTTGTTTTAAAGATAAGAGCCTTTTACCTTCAGTGGTAACAAAATGACCACTTTCTGCACTCAAACTGAGCCACTGAGACAATGATGTGTGAATGTGAGTGTCCATCTCAGGTTTATCAGCAGCATCCCTCAGCCCTCTCCCTCTGGTGGGATTCAGAGAAACATCCCATTTTAAAAATCTGGCTTTTTGTGTTTTTCATCTACTGCTGTGGGCCCAAAAGGTGGCACGTGATTGGACCAGGACAATAAAAAATGGGAATGTTAAAAAATAAGAATGATGGAGAGAAAAGTTAACAGATCAATGCTCACTTCTTTTCTTTCATGATGTACCGTAATCTTTAAGCACCTTTCGGACCTTGTTCACACTGCTACACCTGCTCGTACCCTCAGATCCTCTTCTTCTATTCAGCTCATTGTTCCCCTTGCCCGTCTTGTTACTATGGGGAGCAGAGCATTCAGCTGCTCTGCTCCCCAGCTCTGGAACTCACTCCCACCTGATATTCGCGACACAAATTATTTGCCACATAAGTCAAACTCAAAACTCACCTGTTTAAAGTAGCCTATGCACTATGATAGCAGCTGCATTGTCTTATTTTAATTAATTTTACTTGTTTTTACTGTGTATATGATATTGTGTCTGTTTTTATGATTGACAATGTAAGGTGACCTTGAGTGCCAAGAAAGGTGCCTACAAATAAAATTATTATTATTATTATTATTATTATTATTATTATTATAATACCTCCAATTGTTACCCTCGTTCATATACTCTGGGGTTCATTGCCCTGCTAATGTTTTACAAAACACGAACAGTAACACTTACTTAAAAATCTATTTAACATTTTTGTTTTAAGCAGGTATAAATCATAGTTCAGATGTTTTAAACAAGGGTTCTGTGAAACGTTGTGATCATTTAGTATCTTAAATGTTAAAGGTTCAGTATGTAACTTTTCTAATAATATATTTTTAACATATTTCTTCACTCTGCCACTATCTCCTGACAGACTGATGTTAGACAGGTAATCTCTGGAAAAAAAAATTGTCCCCTTGCTTCTCCCGGTGGTAAATAAGCATTTCTAAAAAGCCACAGTGACCCGCCGTTAACCAGCCAATAAAAACAGAGTTTTTAATCAGCCAATAAAGCTGCGTTCCAGTTGTCCTCAACAGAGCTTCTCACGCCCCAACCCACGCCCCCGCCTGTCCCAGCCCCAGCGCCGCGCACGTTCTCGTTCAAAGGATTGGAAAGCGATGCAGGACTGTTTTGTATGTGACACAAATGTATTAAATTCCCCTTCTTCATCCCTGATATTGACTTTTTTTTTTTCAAAAGTCAAATGATCGCTTCCTCCGCCGCTCTGCACCGCTCCCTCCGCTGACTGCAATGAATGAGGAAATGAATTTGTCACGAGCGAATTAAAATCGGGTTCAACGTGGCTGCCCGAGGCTCTGCAGATTTCCTGGTCTTCTGGTGTGCTGGACCAGCGCTCCATGGTTTTATTTTATTTTATTAGAACGTTTTATTAACATATAAACACAGAATATCGCAGCGGCTCCGAGAGGACATGCAGTGGAGGCGGAGCTGATCTCAAGTTCAGCAGACCACGGGGGGGCTGAGCCATGTGGCTCTGAGGGGGAGGGAGCAGAATGCTTTTCTAAAATATTTCTAAGTGCTGCGCTCTACAGAAAGTTACATATAGCACCTTTAATAAATGCACTTGACGGTCAAATCAGCTGTATTTCAAAAGCCGATATTCAGAAGTAAATACGTGCATGCGACGAGTTGCTGTGCAAATTTAACAAGATAAACACCTAAAAACAATTGTTTGCTTGCACAAAATCCTAGCAAGGGTGTGTCTCAGTCTACAGTAATGTTTGCTTAATAAATGCACTTTAATGGTCAAATCAGCTGGATTTCAAAAATACTTTTGCTGCCTCGGTGCTCAGGGAGCGTTCAGAGAGAGGAATAAAGGAGGAGGAACGCGGCTCGTTTCTTCGAAATTTAACAACAAAAGCACCTAAAAACAATTATTTGTTAGCTTGAAATTATAGCAAAGGTGTGTCTCAGTCTAACGTTTGCTTAATAAATGCACTTTAATGGTCAAATTAGCTGCATTTCACCGGGGCGGTGCAGCTGGTTTGACGGTCGCTCCAAGCAGCGAGCAGAACGAAGGCTACGGCAAGCCGATTGTATCATTAATAGCTAGTGAAGATTCTCGGTCATCCAGGAGACGGCAAATTCAAAAAAGTAAAAAACAAACAATAATAAATAAAGTCCAGTTGTTTTTGTCTTGAACTTTTTTGAAATTGTCATTATAGCCACATTTTCCTATTACATGATGATACAACGGCATGCCTTACTGCTACTACTACTCTGTTGCCATCAAGTGGCTGAAAGTGGTACTGCTAAAGAAATGTCCAATCAGAATGAATGGAAATGGACATATCGATATCACAGCCAAAATATGTTTTATAAACATGGGGAAAAATCCATAACTATGTCTTTTCGGCCTACAAGTCGTAGGACATGTAAACCATGCAACAAACTGTGACTTACAGGAAAATATGTTAAATCTTATTCTTCTATCACCTTTTGCCTCTTGAGGTTGCCACATTGAGTAATAAAAAGGTTTCCTTATCATCTATTCTCTGTCCAGATGACACACCAACCTTCCTACCTGTCTCTAATTACTGTTGCTGTTGTAGCCCAGTCATCTAAAAGCTCTTTCTTACCACCCAGAGCCTTTAACAGCTCCTCTTTGTCTACATTTTTTTTCCTTCTTCAGCTTCCACCATTTAGTCTTCTTCTCTGACTTTACTCTATTTCTCTTCTTCACAACAGTCATTCTACACACAACCATCCAATGCTGTCTGGCCACACTCTCCCCTGCCGCAACCTTACAGTCTCCAATCTCCTTCAGGTTTCCTCTTCAGAATGTAGTCGACCTGTGTACTCCTTCCTCCACTCTTATAGGTCACTCTATGTTCCTCCCTCTTTTGGAAATAGGTATTGACTATAGCCATTTCCATTCTCTTGGCAAAATCCACCACCATCTGTCCTTCCTGGTTTCTTTCCTTGACACCAAACCTACCCATCACTTCCTCGTCCCCTCTGTTTCCTTCACCAACATGTCCATTTAAGTCCACTCCAATCACCACTCTCTAATCTCTGAATACTCTCTATCACTTCATCCAGATCCTTCCTGAATGGATCTTTCTCCTCTACATCACATCCAACCTGTGGTGCATAACCACTGACAACATTTAGCGTCACGACCTTCTAATTCTTCAGACACATCATCCTATCTGACACTCTTTTCGCCTCTACTACATTCTTTACAAACTCCTTCTTCAAGACCACCTGTCCTCCATTTCTCTCTATCCACACCATGGTAACTGCGAGCATTGCTGCCTTTCCACTTGGTCTCTTGGACACATAAAACATCTACAAAATAGTACCACTAAAGACAATGACAAGAAACAACAGGTTTTGTTTTTAATTTAAAATAATTTGCATTTTACCCAACACATTGAGACAAACTGTTTGCTCTAACTGTATTTTCACACTTCATTACTCCACAAAATGGATGTGCTCAGACTGTGGTGTTCGTCCCCCGAGCTCCTGTCAATCACACGCGTGACACCGCCCACGCTTCAGTACTGGTTGGCCAACATCTGGTGCGTGTTTACAGAGGGATCTCTTTAACTTAACGTTTATTTTCGTCCTGCAGGTTTTCTTCAGCTCTGCCGTTTACTGACAGGAGTTGTTGGCGCCTCTCGTCGTGTTGTTCGCGCAGATTTTCTGTTTTCTGGGAGAAGTTTCGTCACATTTACAAGCTGACAAAATCCGCTTGGACGTTGAACATTTTGAATAATAAATCTGAGTAATGTTTCAGCTTTATGAGTTAGAATTACTGTAAATCACACCAATGTTCTGCAACATTGACAAGAATAATTTGGCCTTGGAGCTGTTTGTTCAGTGAAGTGTTGCATTTGGGTGTGTGTGTGTGTGTGTGTGCGCGTGTGTGTGAGGCGGGGGCGGGTCTTCTGCTGGACAGACAACACAGTCGAACAAGAAGAAACCAAAAAAATCAAGCTAGTTTGTAGAAAATTTGCCTTTCAGCCTTATACATTCAAAAAGAAAAGTTTACATAAATGCAGGACTGACTAAACACAAATATGATTCAATAACCAGGTTCCATACAAATATTCTAGGATTTTATTAATTCAAATTGAACATGTTGTGCCTTCACGATGCAGGTGGCTCTCTTCCTACATCTGGATGTGTATATATCTGTGATGGAGACTGACTCCAACATCTTCTGTGCAGCCTTCACCACTCTCTGCAAAGCTTTTCTTTCTGCAGCTGTGCAGCCTCCATGCCACACGTTGATGCTGGAGCACAGGATGCTCTCCACTGCACACCTGTAGAAGGAGGTGAGGACTGAGCTTCCCAGATCAGCTCTTCTCTGATGAGCATCAGGCTGGTGGTGTTGTTGCTCCGGCTGAAGTTGTCATTCAGGTGCACCCACCCAAGTACTTGTAGCTGAAGACCACTTGCATTGCAGCTACTTGTGCCTCAGATTTAATTTCCTAGAAACGAGAATTCAACTACTTTCAGTTTAAAATCAAAACTGGTAATGTTTTACTAGTCCGTGAGTCCACAGGTCTCTGGTGTGCAATTTGAAACACAATCATGAATATTTACTCATGCACACACTTGAAATCAGAGAAACACAGCAAACACAATGGCTCTGTGAATTTTACAGATAATGAGCTAAAGTTTTGTTTGGTAGTAGCTGACGGTCATATACAACACATACTTCAAGTGCTAACAGATCATTGTGTGCACATTAGACTACAGTACTTTAAAAGTGCCTGATGCATGCTCAATAATCCAGGTAGAAAAATCTAACAAGGTTAAAGAATCTGTCCAGAGGACCTGATGTAACGACTACAGTATTTAAAAAGGTTTAACCAACAGAAATAAAGCTGTCATCTATCTATATAAGAAGGTTTTAGTCTAAAATTCTGTCATGAAAGGTGGTCGGTAATATAAATAATAAAAGGTTTTTAATTTTCAGTCCAGTATCTGATCATTTTAAATATTTTTTTTGGTTATTAATTATTCTAATTTCTGAATCATTCAGACAAAAAAAGTCTCTTCACCTCCAACGATGAACCAGGATTGTGTCGACTCATAACAAACAACTCATATGAACCCATTATAAATTGGATTTTTACGCTTGGTTACCTGCAGCCTGTCAAAAAGACACCACTTATTACGATTTCTTAAGCCGAATATATGAAAAACACAAAAGAAAACACAGTTTGACACAGAAAACCAACTCCACATAACTTTCCAATGTAGAATAATAAATCCACCGTTTAATTGACAGTTTAATTATTTCGACACAGTTCTGATTCATCGGATGCTCAGAGCAGATTTCCCAATACTGTACCTGTTGGTCCAGGTTGTGTTCTGTGCTCACGTCTACTGATCTTTGGAAACAATCTAAAGAAAAACACACAAGCTCCATTTTTATTCGCTTTCCGAGGCAAAGGCCCCAGCCAGACTCAAGAGAAGTGCTTTGGCTCCTACAGATAATGCATTCTGCGGTTCAGAGTACTCACAGTGAAGCTAATCTGCATTTTAAACTCTGTCCAAGCTGACAAACCATTTTAGATCAAACAGAGGAAAAGAGCCATATATGCTTGGTAATTGTGTGCCGCTCCGTGTCAAGCAGGTCATCCAAAAGAAACGTGCTTCGTATTCATGGAGCACGCTCAGCATGGTGGATCAACATTATTTTTTTTTTTTTGTGGATTCCAATTGTTTTTTCTGGCTCGGTGGGAAGATAAGAGGCTGAGAGGGACTGCCAGCGTAATTGTCATTTGCAATCAAAACTTGTAAAGGGAAAAGTACGGTGGCCCCAAAGTGTAAATGAACAACATTAAAAAAAAACGGAATTACATTTGGAAAAACAACAAAAACAACAAAAACACAACAACATTTGAAAAGACAAAATTACATTTGAAAAAACGAAATGACATTTGAAAAAACGGAATTACATTAAGCCAAAGCGGAAGTGGCCGGAATCACATTAGAAAAAAAAAATTACATTAAGCCAAAGCGGAAGTGTCCGGAATCACATTAGAAAAAACAAATTACATTAAGCCAAAGCGGAAGTGGCCGGAATCACATTAGAAAAAACAAATTACATTAAGCCAAACCGGAAGTGGCCGAAGCGGAAGTGGCCCGAATTACATTAGAAAAAAACAGAATTACATTTGGAAAAACACAACAAAATTAACAAAAACACAACAACATTGGAAGAAACGAAATTAGAAAAAAAAACAGAATTACATTTGAAAAAACAAAATAACATTTGGAAAAACGGTATTAATTAACTACCTCTGTGTGTGTGTGTGTGTGTGTGTGTGTGTGTGTGTGTTTACACTTTGTGTACTGTGTTCGGTTTTATGTTGTCAATAAAGTTTTTTTAAATTATGTTTGTCTTAAATTAATACCGTTTTTACAAATGTTATTTTGTTTTTTCAAATGTAATTCTGTTTTTTTCTAATGTAATTTCATTTTTTCAAATGTTGTTGTGATTTTGTTGTGTTTTTCCAAATGTAATTCTGTTTTTTTCTAATGTAATTTCATTTTTTCAAATGTTGTGATTTTGTTGTGTTTTTCCAAATGTAATTCAGTTTTTTTCTAATGTGATTTGGGCCAGTTCCTCTTCGGCCACTTCCGGTTTGGCTTAATGTAATTTGTTTTTTTCTAATGTGATTCCGGACACTTCCGCTTTGGCTTAATGTAATTCCGTTTTTTCAAATGTAATTTCGTTTTTTCAAATGTTGTGTTTTTGTTGTTTTTGTTGTGTTTTTCCAAATGTAATTCCGTTTTTTTAAATGTTCATTTACACCTTGGGGCCACTGTAGAAAAGCTTCCAACGCGCCCACGTTTCCGTCCAAACTATCAGGATCAAACACAAGCACCTTTTACTTTATCCAAACCTGCACGTCTGAATAGATGAAGTTGGAAAACAACTAAGGCCAAGTGCACGTTTGTTTTTATACTATAAAGACAGTTTGTACGCTCGAGAGTCTCTGTATTGTGAGTTCACCCAGCAACGAACTCGATCGTGCACACGCAGCCACAAGCGTAACCTTTCCACCCCACTTCCTGGCAGCGTTTGCTCCAGGTTCTTTTTCTGCGGCATGAAAATAAGACGCATGAAAATGATAGGGGACAAGCATTTCATGTAGGCATGGGAACATGACAATCCATAATTTAGCTTCTTTTTAACGGTTTTCAACCAAAGTAATTAGATGATGTCATAGAAATACATGTGCGAGGATTTTTTTCTTATTCGTTTCTGGAACTATACCCATCTATGATGTTATTTTCTACAGGTGATCATGTTTTTTTTGTGTGCCTATGACTGTTTATTATTAATAAAAATTCATGAGGCTCTGGATGGATTTTGATGAAACGCGCTGAAGTACATCTGCAACTCATTTTTTATGGAATCAATCCAACTCAAGATGGCCGCCAGACCTAAACAACCTTAACAAACATATCTCTAACTTAACCAGTTTAACTGATCATTTATTTATTTTTTCGGCTTCTCCCTTCTTCAGGGTCACGGCGAATTAAGTCGCACGAAGACTTGGCAATTTAATTTTTTTTTACGCTAGATGTCCTTCCTGATGCAACCACAGACCACCGAGCTACCACAGCCCTCTGTGTGGAGCAAAGGGCTAGGGCACCCGTGGGAGCAGATGGTACAGGTTAAAGACTTTGCTCAAGGGCGAGTGGGGCAAATGAGGGTGGAGGCTGGTGTGGGTGCTTCACCCTTCCCACCCACATTTTGATGTCAGTACAGTACTGGGAGTTGAACTAGCAATCTTCCAATCACAGGCCCACCTTCTCTAACCTCTGCACCACCACTCCCTAAACCAGTTTAACAGATATTGAGCTAAGTTTTGGTTTGGTAGTAGCTGAGAGTCATTCCTAGGACATACTCTGAGCACTTTTTGAGTTTTTTTGAGTTTGTCTGTTAGCAAAATATCTCATGAAACAATGGATGGATTTTCATAAAACTCTTAGAAAACAATCCAGATGACCTGACTGAAAGTTGTTGGATTGTATACCTGGATTATTGAGCATGGACTTTGTTGGTTTTAAAAAAAATATATGATTTTTCAGAATTAAACAACAAAGACAGAAGAGAAAAGAATAGACAACAACAAAAAGTAAACAAGTACAACAAAACCAAAAATCAACAAGTC
Organism: Garcialebias charrua; assembly: GCA_038048925.1. Taxonomy (NCBI): domain Eukaryota; kingdom Metazoa; phylum Chordata; class Actinopteri; order Cyprinodontiformes; family Rivulidae; genus Garcialebias; species Garcialebias charrua. Next base: position 15,415 of record JBBPBX010028252.1, read on the forward strand.
AAAACAGTGTCAGCTTACTGGAGAATATATAAAAAGAGGACAAAATGTGTGTACATCAGTCCGTAGCGCGTAATCAAGCACGGGGCAGAGTCAAAGGGAACAACAGACATTTCTATACCATACCATTTTATTTATAAAGCACTTTCAACAGGAACAAGTCCACACCAAAGTGCTGAACAAACAAACACGCAACAGGCAACACAGACAATGAAGTACAACACGAAAAACATGAAAACATTGCAGATCATAAATAAAACGATCCAATATAAATCAGCTGGCATTGAAAGCAATGGAGTAGTAGTGACATCTGGCGACATTGTATCAAACAGTTCACCATAAAACACGAGATATCAATAAAAGATGAAAGCAATAAGATATAATGACATTAATAGCAATAATAATAATAAAGAAGAAGAAAAAATACAGGTCTGGATGAGTACGACAGTCATTTTAACCCATTATTTTGTATGTATCTATTGAAAGGACCCCACACTTCAATGAACTTATGATGGTTGCCTGACAAAGAGTACCGGTATCTAATTTCTTCAAGATAGGTACAGGACACCATATCATTAAGCCACTTCTTAAAACAAGGAGGGGTAGAGGACTTCCATTCCCGCAGAATAACCCATGGACTTTGTTGGTTTTGAACCAGTTTGACATGACTGTCGATGAGGAAGAGGGCCGGCACCGGAGGAGGGGGCATGCCAAAGAGGCCATCTTAGCACCAACATGATTGGTTTGTTCCACTTTGGAGTAAGCTGTTGGGGGAAGAATCAGTTTTGCGTTTCCTTGACTGATGAAGCCTTCTGGATGGAAGGTGAAACGTTTCAGCACAAAAATAAATAAATAAATAAATAAATAAACTGTCCAGATGACCTGACTGAAAATTGTTGGATTGTATACCTGGATTATAATTATTCAAGAAGGACCTTGTTCCTTTTTACAGATAAAGTAAAATTTGGTGTAGTAGTAGGATGAGCTTTATCTCCAACGCAAAGTGCTGCACATTTAAAACTTTGGCAAGAACGGCAGCAGCCAAAATGCGTTCCTTTAAGGAACACCAGTCCTTTAATTCTGTTTGCTCTTACTCACCTGTAGTAAAGTTTAAATGCAGTCGGAGTCATGTTTTTTTTAATTTATTTAACTTTTTTATCCTGAGGCATAACAATTATTGGAAATGTGTCGGGCCCCGTTTCGCTCTGAATACAAATGAGAGGTTTAATGAGGAGCTGTCATCGCGCTCCCTTCCCCAAAACTTGTCCCACCAGCTATTTACATAAGTGGGCTGTGTTGGTGTGAATCGTCCGAGCGGTCCAGCGGTGCTCAGTCCTGTACGAGTCTCATTCCATTAGCCTCTTTGGTTTTTGGGCCCCATTGTTAGTCAATGCAGCTCCACTTGCTACAGTTCTTCCTGAACCTGTACAAGCTCTTTCTTTGCACACAATCGAAGTGAAGTGTTTCCTGTAATTAGCATCTCATACGTCGTCCACCCCTTCTTATTAAATCTGAACACACACACACACACACACACACACAAAGAAAGAAAAGCGTAAGGATTGTTCACTCAATCGCTTGCCTGAAATTAAATTTATTTGTGAACTTGTTATTACTCGCTCTGGTTTAACTTTTCCCTTAAGGCAACAGGAAACAAATTACTGATAAGGTTAAGCAATTTAAAGGCAAAGCCAAAGTAATCAGTGGGTGACGGTAACATTAGAGCAAGGAGATGAAATGCTAATTGCTAGCTCCTAATTAGCTGTGTCTAATAATCAGAGAGGTAAACAAAGAGGTGGCTGATTAGTCAGACCCAGTGTTGCAGGGTTGTGTTATTCTAAGGAAAGAGCACATTGCACACGAGTACCGGTAATCCTAGACACCTTCTTCTCGAGTGTGATGACACAGATTTATGTCCATAACCTTTAAAGTTTATCTGATTTAGACTTTTCTCGAAATTTCAACATGTGAGGTTGAAATTATTGATGTAAGCAAACACTATAGAGGAGACAAGTCACAATAATGTGTTGTACTGTTGTGTGTTGTAAGGACTTTTCATTCAACCTTTATTTAGT
>JBBPBX010028253.1:0-36703 GCA_038048925.1 Garcialebias charrua
GAGTCAATGCACAAAATTCAAGTGTCGAGAAGTCATATAGGCCTACAGTAATCTTGTTTTAATGATGAAACTTTATTGCTACTTTAGATTAACATTTAACAAACACAAATTTAGTTTTTATTTATTTATTTAATTTAATTTCAAAAACACAAACACAACAGAAATAGAGTTAGTTTAAAATGTGTGCGTAACAAACCGCATGTCTCATTTGCAATGTCCTTGAATGCTAAAAGCAGCATCATTAAACAAATTTTAACAAAAATATATAAGTCATTGGGTTCAAATGTCATTCATTCTGTTTTATACATTTTTCCCATTTTCTGCATGTGCTGTGGAAAGTTGAAGGAGAATATCTACTTACTCGACACGTGTCTTTTTGGTTTTAATTTGTGATTGGCCCGTTGTTGGTCTTCATCAGTGTCTCCTGTTTGTCCTCTTGTCTCTTCTGATGCTTCAGCTGAAGAGAGACCAACGACCAACAGCAGCTCACGTGCACTCTACTACACCCACTAGCTCTTTACACACACGCCCACACACACACTGCATTCTCATTCAAAGCCAGCAGGCGCAATGATGCACCATAAATAATGTGTGTGTGGAGTGAGGGAAGAAGATGGAAAAATGATCATGTTAACTTAATGGCACTTCAAAATGTGTCTACTGTGATTAGGATGACAGAAAATATGTTCCTGTCTAATCTAAGGCTGCTCAGTTTGAGAAAAATTTGGGATGTGTGATGTTTTTATTATAAACCAACATTTTTCTCCTTCATCGTTTTCTTTATTAGTTCTATCATCTGAACCAGGTGTGGGCATGAAAGCCCCTGAGAGTCTCTTGGACAGATTTATTAATATCATAACAAGATCTATGACTTCCTGCCGTCTAAGAAAACTGTAGAAATATTTACGTCATGCTCAATGATCAGAGTCAGTTTTTTTATTTGTCATTCACATGGTTCATGTGGTGGAACAAAACTGTGTACACAGGGTCCCAGTTACATCCAGCAATAAAATGTAAAAGAAAAACAGTAATAAGATCTAAGATATGAACTACTTTGTAAGAAAAACATAAACTAAAAATACGCCAAGCACTAATAGCATAAAAACAATACACCAAAAAGCAGCCCAAACATGAGTCTGTGTGAGCAGATGAGTACGAAAGAACACATGAAAACAGATATTGCGATGACAAAATTATATTGATATACAGGTGGTCCCCGACTTACGACGGCCTCGACTTACGGCGGTCTGACTTTACGAACGCATCATATTAATAAAAGTATGTTTTTTTTTTATCGTGTGTTTAAATGTTCTTGATTTCATGTGTACAGCACTTTGTTGCGGCTGTGGTTGTTTTAAATGGCTTTATAAATAAAGTATCCTTATTATTATTTTTATTATAATTTCTAAGCCTATTTGCGCATTTTGCGGCAGTTTCCGACAGTTTCCGCCAGTTTTCAGCACTGCCGCCGTGTCCGCCATTTTGCGGTTAGCTTCGGTTAGCTCTGGCCTCGAAAGACGGCTTTGGAGGACTGTGTGTCCGATAAGAGGTTGCCTCATACGGATAAATGAACTGGAAACGCTCTGTGAACTCTGTGGACGTCTCAGGCTCGGAGCAGCAGCTGCCGATCGCTAACCCTGGACACCAAGCTATGTTTTCGGCAGTGTCCGCCATTTTTCGGTTAGCTTCGGTTAGCTCCGACCCCAGCAGACAGCGAGCGTGACCGGAGGAGCCACGAGCTAACATGCTAACGCTAGCCCCACCGGGGACACGGACCCGACGGGCGGCGGAGATGCCTGCTGCAGCCGGGAGCTTGCCTCGATGTCCGCCTGGTAGCCTCAGATGTTGGATGAACACTGAGCTAACATGCTAAAACGCAGATAAACAGCTGCGCCGCCTTTTTGGAAGGACGACACCGAGCTAACAGAGGGGCTAAAATGCTAATGCTTCCCCAGCGGGGACACGGACCCGACGGGCGGCGGAGACACCTGCTGCAGTACCGTACATGTACTTGTATCAGTGGCGGCTGGGGTGGGCTTTCCGACTTACGGCGATTTCGTGTTACGAACGGTGCGTAGGAATGGAACTCGTTCGTAAGTCGGGGACTACCTGTATTGTGCAACCCTAGACCCTGTTTCTCCTTTTTGGGTCACAGGGAGCTGCAGCCTGTTTCCAGCCGTCACTGTTTGAGATGCAGCGACATGCACAGGGCACCAGCACATCAGAGACAAACAGGACGACCAGTCACTCTCTCGTTCTGAAGGAAAATGAACTTAACATGCATGTTTTTATAGTTTGTGGGAGGAAACCTGAAAGCCCACACATGCACAGAGAGAACAAGTACACTCCACACAGAAAGAGCCAACTTAATCTTATATACAGTATACTAAATATTTAAACACAAAGCATGAAAACTCAAACATTTTATATTTGAGTCAAGTCTTTTAGAAACAGATTATTTTCCTCATGAATATAAAACGAACCACCGAAGTTGGTCATGAATGTTCAGTTAAGGTTCTGAGTTTTTCAATAAGACAGGCAAAGTAATTTCTCCCATATTCAAGTTTTTATTTGAAATAAAATGTGTTGAATTAGGAATTCGTTATGATCATTATGTTATAACTTTAAACAGCACGTTGACTTTTGCTGAGTGGTTATCACTGTAGCTGCGCAGCAACAAGGTCCTGGGTTCAATCCCAGGTCGTGGTCTTTCTGTAGTTTGCGTGTCCTCTTCATGTTTGTGTGGAGTTTCTGGAGTGTGTATTGTAGTTTTCTCCCACAGTCCAAAAACATGCATGTTAGGCTGCCTTCAGGCCCGGGCCAGATCTACATTTGTATGACCTCAATGAGATTTGCCTGGTTAAATAAAGATAAATAAATGTTGATCCCTTCAACACACATTCTACTGCGCTTCCTTTAAGTTTGATTGTTTGCAACACATGATAAACAAATTAAATTACCATATACAGTTATGTCTGAACAGTTTTCAACGTAATGAGGAGGAAAAACGCACGGATTTTGGCTCTAACCATCATGCTTTGTTGTTTTATAATTTTAACCAAGTAGTGATATTGCAAAAAGATTAAGAAGGACAAATGTAATGTTGATCTGATGGGGAAAGGCTTTAAAATTACAATAAATAAATAAATAAATAAATAAGGACAAAAGTACATGGTGCAGCAAAGAACACAGCATGCAATCCTGTTAGCAATTTTACAAAACTGTAATGTGGAAATATGAATGGATGAAATAATTTAATATTTATTGAGTTCATAGCACAACATAAAATAATATAAAATATGTAAAATGTTCACAAGGGGACTAGTCAGTTTTTAAAAAGTTAACCTTAAATATCGGATATAAAAAGTGAAGTTGATACTTTATTAACTACAAAACAACAAGTGAGCTCATGTTTATTGGGTTTCAGAGCAGCATTTAATTTGATCACACATATTATAAACGGTATCCTGCACCTCAAACTGCTGCAATTGAGTCAGCAGACATTCAGTTGGCAGCAAAATACTGAGTAAATCAACTTCACAATGGCATTATTGATCTTGGCAACACAGCAATCCTGATTAATCGGTCAATAACTGTTGGTTTTGCCCTCATGAAATTAGGTTAATGGGCAATTTAAAAAAAAAACTTCTACATCAACACTCAGCTCATCAATAAATAGCCACATGAAGCAGGCTCTAAAAGTAAAATAAATTTAAACTTTCACTAAATACAGCTTCAGTTTCACTTTGAGAATTATCTGTGCTTTTTGCATTTTTAAGAATAACTGCAATACATGATAATGCGTTTGTCTCTGCTGCACCCACACTGGAGTCCTCACGGCCGTGGCTGCAGGCAGCATACTACTAGGGACAGACGAAGTCCTTGCAAATGTAAATTGATGGTCTGTTCAGCATAATCAAATGGAAATGAAAGAGCAAGTGTCCCGATTTATAATCTATGCAGGGAGGGCTCTCTTAATTAAGCAGAATAGCTGACAAGATGCTACAGGAAGAACATATGAACACCAAAAAAGTGTAAAGTTCTATTTTATAAATTGAATGGGGACAAAGGTTTGACCAGGTAAATTAAAGTCTGCATGAATTACTTTGATAAAGTCTGTGTTGCCTCAGAACAGGCTCAGTAAACCTTCTTCATACTGTCAAATATTAAAATAACTGCAAAAATATTTAGAAAACTAAATTTATCCTACACATATTTATTTGTTTTAAGGAGCGTTTTAAGTAAAGATATTTTTTCCTACATTTGGGTTAATACCTTGTTTTGGTGTGAAATGTTTAATTTAATTTAAATTACAATGTTTAATTTTAATGTTAATGAATAAACATCACCTAAAATGTGAAACATTTATTTAGTGAAAGCTAAAAATAAACTGCAAAGAGATTCACGTCTATTTTTTAAGTCCTTTATTTGCCATGCAAGAACCATTTTAACTGAGGCGTGACTGTGTGTGAAAGTTTGTTTTTGTACTTGTTAAATTTTTATGAATCTTTTGTGACACCATAGGTCCAAAACAAATTAACTTATGGGGACAATAAGGTGCAATGTATTGTATCACATGGTACAGCAGGGCTGTGGTCAGTTGGTGGCTCGTTCACGTCTTATAACCCGGGGCTGCAGGTTCGAGCCCAGACTGCATCGAGGAGGGCATCTGGCATGAAACTGTGAAAATTGTTCACTTTCTGCAGAAAGGAGCGGCCAAAAGAAAAACAACATTGTGAAAACTAAAGTCCTATTGCATTTTTAAAACAGTATTCATTTGATGAAGGAAACTGATAAACAGAAATCTATCCCAGTAAATACAGTATATTATTGTGAGCAAAAAAATTCTTGACAAAACTAGCTGAGTTGAGTTATAATTTTACTGATTTATGAATATTTTCTGTGAGATACCCGCTCATTTTTGTTTAAGAATCTACATTTTAAGCTCAAAATGTTACTTTTAAAATGCCTGATTTAATTTTTAACCATGAAAATAGGAGTCAGGAACAGGTTAACCACACAAAAGTATTTTGAGGGAGATTTTCTTGTCTGTAATGTTTTTTTTTTTTATTTGTCCCAAGTTTGATGACACACTTTTAGAAACATAAAGACCAATGAAACGACTTTCACAGCAGAATGAATCCCATAATTTTCCTTTAGGTGACATGTACCGGTACACAGTTTTAAAATGTTGTCTACATATATGCCACTAAAACTAAACATTTTGCAGCTTTGCAAACCGATAGATCAAATGTGGGAAAAAAACAAGAATAGAACAATAATCATTCAAGGTATAAATATTAGAAGGTTGTTGGTTAAATCCCAGGTTGCAACATGAGAATCACAGACACAAAAGATGAGAGGAGGAGGATGCCCGGAGAGATGAAGATGGGGTTGACCGTGTCATAAAGTTCAGATAAGCACAGAACCTGCTCCAGCTGTTGGAGAGTCTCAGCACTAATGCCTGGAAACATATATATATATTTTTTTTTTAGGATAAAGACATTTAGGTGACATAAACTGCTTTTATAAAACACTCAGTTTTAAATCTTACCATGTTGGGACCACTCCTTCCACACATGCAGGTATTTAGGGTCTTGCTCCCCATCAGAAGCTGTTCAGTGAAATATTTAAAATAAAAATGTCTCATAATGACAATGAATGCCTGTATGATGGGATATCTGTGCTCTCACCTTTGGAGTGCTCTGTCAGAAAGTGTTTCAGCTCTCTAAGAGCCCGGGTTACATTCTCCAGCCGGTGCCACAGGTGCAGGTTCTCCTCCTTCAGGGTGTGGATGGTGTCCTGCAGCTCATATGAAGAGCCACAATGTGAGTGCAGAACAATCCACCAAAACAAGGCAGTGGCTTGAAGGATGGACAACAACATTGTTGGCTGGTCAAACCTCTGCGGCTGGTTGAAGTTGTGCTGAATCCTCCAGCTCCACGCTGAGTCAAAGTTAAATGTCCTGTAGAAGCTGGTCTGGTTCTGTGTCAGAATGGATCCACTAATGGGCGAGTAAATGATCCTGTTCCCCTCCAACGCACTCTACAAGATCGATTTTCTGGATTGGTTTTCAGGACACAAATTAAAGAAACACCGATGCAAGATGTTCTGTAATAAATGATGCAAAAACAAACTTTCACAAAAAAAAATCAGGTAATAATCAAAAAGACTTTAATGGTTTTCCTACAATTTGACAGTTTATTTTTATGGGAGTATAACATCAGAAGAACCTAAACAAACAGTAAAATGCTTGTAAATCTTTAGTTTAAAAATGACCTAAATGATTAATTAGTTAGGGTTATGTCCTTTTTTTTGTTTTAGCTTCATGATTTTTACCACTGGCCCTTGAGCATCGGTCCTTAAATTTCAGGGCAGGATGCCAGGGACTGTGAAATAATAAGTAGGTGTCTTGAGAAAATCTAAAAAAATCTAATTAATTTTAACAATTATCTTAAAGCAGGAAACGTTGCCTGAATGGTAACTAAGAGATTAAAACGGGGGTAATAAATGCATTAAAAACAGTGTAATGGTTGACAAGTTCTTTGTTAAATGGAAATAGTGTTGACAGATAAATATTGTTAACTTACTGTTTATATATATGGTAAATGGTAAATGGAGCTTATTTATATAGCGCTTTCTAGCCCACTGTGAGGAACCCCAAAGCACTTTACAATACCAGCCATCCACCCATTCATTCACACATTCATACACCGGTAGTGGTAGCCTGCCTTGCAAGGCGCCATCCAGACCTACCGGGAGCAACTCAGGGTTAAGTGTCTTGCCCAGGGACACAACGGCACATGGTGGGCGGATGCAGGATTCGAACCTCCAACCTTCTGATCGGGGGTCGACTGCCATTACCACTGTGCCACGGTCGCCCGGTATGAATGTTTCTGTTCAGTGCCCTGAGATGACTTCTGTTGTGACTTGGCGCTATATAAATAAACTGAAATGAATTGTTTAAATACGTCAACCGAAAGGTAAAAAATTTCTGCAACTTTTGTTGAAAATTTTGGAAACCACTGCAGCAGACGTTTGATGAAATTACTGTATAAAATTACAAAATAGATGTACCGTATTCTGCACCTTTTCCCCCCTTGTCAAAAGATTCAGCTTTCTGAAGTTTTGCCTTATGCATTGGTCAAATCACAATATTACACTCACACAACTTTTTTTTGGTCTTCTATATCCTGTCCCGACACTTACCCTTTTCTCCAAATGAGCTCCGAATTAGACGTTTGGAGCATATTAAAATGGATAATAAGTGTCAATGGTTGTGGTAGCTTGGTGGTCAGTGCCACAGTGTTGTAACCCTCAGATTGTGGGTTTGAGTTAAGGTTGTGCCAGGAAGGGTGTCCAGCTTAAAAACTACTGAAAAATAGTTTGTGCAATTCCTGCAGAAGGGAAGAGCTGTATATGAAAGCATCAGGAGTTGGTGGGATGTGCAATCCTTAATTTCATGTCTAGTTTTTAAACCATAAGTATATCCACACATTATAAATAAAAGATAGTTTATAAACTCAGTGCCTGGTAAAATAGTGGAAAAGGTCAAGGCTATAGCATGGAGTGCATTAACATTAAAACTGATGTAAAAAGTTGTATGTTCCTGGGAAAAACCAATGCAGGTTCATGTTTTTAATTTTCTACCTTGCCTTACAAGCTGTTTTTTTATTATATTTTTATTTAAATACAACCCCCTAAAAATTGTTTTCACTTGTTACTCATATGCCTCCTTTATGATGCATGAGTCCTCGGGGCTCAATGAGATTAACCTGCATAAATAAAGGTTGAATGAAATAATGTGTCTTCATTAAGATAAAGGATTAAGTTATCATCTTGTGCACAGGGGACTTAAAAATGAGTCAAACCCATATGGTATGATTAAAACAGTAAATAAAAGTTTTCTACATTGTTTCCACAGTGTGGATGAAAAAAATGACAAACAGGAACCAGTCCAGTCTGAGCTCAGATCTACACGTCAAGTATTTGTGCAGAGAATAAGGCGTGTCAGCACCTCCAGTGATCATTAAACTGTAGATCTGATGGGAAGGAACAAGAAACAGAATAACACTGCTGTTTGAGAGGAGGAGGAGGAGAATGAAGAGGAGGAAGAATGACAGCAGAAACTTCAAGGTTGAGAACAAAACAACTTTTCTTTCATCTTCATAAATTAATTACTTCATATAAAATATAATGAATTAAATGATTTAGCACAGTAAAACTTATTAAATTGTTGTTATCTGATAGAACATGTTTTTTTTCCATTAGACTGTTTTTATGAAGCCATTCGTGTATATTTTCATGTTGTGTAAACACTGCCCTCTGGCGGTGGAAATTATTTCTGTTTCTGCAGGAAAATCAGAACAAAACTCGCAGCTTTTTTAATTTATTTTTTATGTTGTTGTTTTTTTTTTTACTTTCATAAGCTTTATGCTGATCAATAACACAATGCCTCCTAAATAAAACAATGTCATGCTATAAGCTTGAGACATTTCGTCCTTGTGCATTAGACCATCTTGTTTTTTAAATGTTTGATCATGTTCAGGTTTTGTTTTTTATGTTTTTTCATTCCCTTGAGAACCACTGCACACATTATCTGGCTGTTTTCTACATGTGAGAAATACAGCAAATATAAATGTTTTCATACTACTATATACACTGTAATATTAAAAAAGAATTATTTATGTGTTTATTTATTTTTATTTATTTATTTTTTACAGGAAAGGTGATCTCTTGAAAACTCTTTTTAGGTGGTTCAGACTTTGATGAGCTGCAAGGAAGACATCGACCTGTTCATTCTCTAGAAAAGTTTTAGCACCTTGAAATGTCAGCCTGTTAGTATTTCTGCATGGAAAGATGAACGAATTGTGTCACACTTTAGATTTTCTGTGTAAAACCATGTGGAGGTGAAGCCCAGCTCTAATCCTGACTCACTGAAGGAGTTTGACCTCCAGTGCCAAATATCAAGCTTAGAGAACTCAGCTCCACAATGACAAGAAGCTCAAATCTCCTACTGCTCCTAAACGCTCCAGCAAAGGCTCAGATTAATGTGGTTAAAATTAATGATGAATAAGAAAACAGGTCAAATCTGGTGTAAATGTTTGTAAGGAGTGAGAGAGTTGTAAAGATCTAAGACCTCTAATAAAAACTACACAAATTATGAAATGGCATTTTCACAATATTTCATTTAGCTGAGTTTGATGGAAGGAGTAATTGAAGTTTTATAATCTTTTAATTCTGTAAGAAAGTTTTCAGACTGTGCAAAATATTAAAGTTTGGAGAGCTTCTTTGATGTTTCTGTTTCTTTTCCTTCTTTGTGAGGAAACGTTCGGCCGGTGGTGTAAAGTTCTGATGACAGGAAGTTTGTGTCCCAGTGGGTGGTGAGAGTCAAACAGAAGGTGCTGATCTGTGCGAGTGTTTCCTGTAAACTTCAATGTTGAGGCTTCCATCTCTTTCCATGTTCACCAAACAGTCCAGAAAAGGCAGCTTGTTGTCGTTGACATCCTCTCAGGTAAACTTGATGTCCACAGAGGTGATGTGCTGAACGCTTCCACTTCTGTTGCAAGGATGTTGACCCAAGTGTCATCCACATATCTGAACCGGTGGCTCGGTGTTGTTCCCTTGAAAGAGTCCAGGGCTTCCATGTCCATGTCCTCCTTGTAGAGATTGTGACCACAATCAATGAAACTGGACATCCCATGGTACAACCATGTTTCTGTCTGTAAAAACTGTCGTTGAACTTGAAATAAGTTGTGGAAAGACAAAGGTCCAGCAGGGTACAGATCTGCTCCGGGGGTGAATGTGGTCCTCCTGCTAAGATCTTGTTGAAGATGTTTCTGACAGTTTCTTCTGCCTCTGATGTGGGTGTGCAGGTGAAAAGTGAAGTGACATCAAAACGTACAAGAGTTTCTCCTGGCATCTTCGAATGTTTAACTTTGTTTTCAAAGTCCATTGAGTTCTTTATGTGATGTGGTGTGTTTCCCACAAGACATTGCCATTGATCTATTTTCAGTCCCTTCAGCTGTTTCTCTAGTTCAACAACTCACCTTGTATTTGTCAGCCGGTAACAACTTTTCTTCTCCTGTTTTCCAGTTGTGATTCAGAGACAACTTTTCTGATCAACAAAACATAAAGATCCAAATCATGTGAGCTGAGATGTTTGAAGCTCCACTTCATCTCTGTCAGGAGGAGAAAGGCTCCCTCTTGTGTCCTATTCATCACTTTTCAGGTTTTCTTTTTCAGCCTGAAGGAAAAACTGATCTACTGAGACTCTGACAACTTTCTAACAAAACAAGAAAAGAGGGGTGAAGTCAGTCATCAGACTGGAGTCACATCCAAAACTAAACAAAGATTCATTCATTATTGACACTCTGATGTTTCATTACACAATAAAATGATAAGAGATAAGAGAGATAAGAGATTTTTTTATTAACATTGCACCAGTAAACCAATACAACGTGATAATGTAAACACAGTCATCCGGAGGAGGTCAGAGAATGTTAAGCTGCTGCAATTCAAAACACATGCATGTTCGTCAGCGCGGCCATCTCTCATCCATCCTGGATGAAGAGCAAAACAGATATGGAAAAAGGAAAAACACAGTAGGTATCATTTGTGATATTCAAAAAAAGAATTTATCAAAGATTGCCTGAGGACACTCCATGATAAAGTCCCAAAAACTCTATCAGCATAAGCACAATCACACGAGACATTGTTGCAGTTTTGACGACATGCAAGGAGATATGGAGTCTGTGAGTAACTTCAGAGAACACAGTTCAGCAGTTATTCAGCTGGGCGTTATCCGAGGCACGCACAGAGATCTCTGGGGGAGGGATGGGGGGGAGGTCAGCAGGGCACTTCAGCTCTCCGCTCCAGGAGAATAATTTCCAAACAGGCCTCTTTTCAAGGACGTGTGCAGAAACCAGATTAGATAGTCTTTTTGTTTATTCCAATCCAGACCACAGTGTACTTTCTCACTGCAGCCTTCCAAGTCCAGACGCTGTTTCAGGGCCAAAATTCCAAATCATATGAGGTTCCGTTCTATGAACCCCCATCCATGCCCTGTTGGGGCCCGGGCGGCTGTAAACGAGTTCCAAAGCGCCCAGGTCCGCGGTAGTCCACCGACGCACCCAACGTGCGATTGAGCTCATACAACAGCTGGGATGAGTTGCTCACGGCCCGGATCAGAGAATCATGCTGATCAGGGAGTTTCGCCAGCGCGCTGATAGCCGCCGAAGCTCTCCTCAGCTTCAGGTAGCAGACAGCTCCGCCGATGCCAAAAAACAGAGCAGCTGCTACTAATAGTCCAATAATCCACAAATCTTCCACGTCTTCGACAGTCAAGACGGTCAGACACATAGGCTGCCACTGTCCCCACGAGTCCATCATGTATCCAGCCGCGTGTGTGTCAGAGGGGCAGACAGCTTCTCCTGGCACGGTCCGCTTCGTGGAAAAAATCTTATCTATTGAAGAAACAGCCCAATTTACTAATTCCATCGCAAATTGGTTCGAGTGAGCGCTGAAGTGTCAGACGAGACAAAAAGCAAGCAGGGAGGAGGAAAAACTTAGGGAAGGAAGGAGCAAAAAGATATGTGACTTGCCTTGTCGAGAGCCGGAAGTAGAACATTTGGAAGAACAGTAGAACAGTAGTACATTTGGTTCTAATTATTTATCATCTTCTAACAGGGATAGAAAGTCAAAAAGTAAATCACATTATTTGATCAAACTCTGGGAGAGCAATTGTCCAAGTGATAAAAATAAAAAGGTCAAAGTGGATATTGGAGTAAAAAAGTTTTATTTGATCTGAAGCATCATGTTATGAACACAATAATAAAAGTGTAATATTAACAACACATTCTGCTCTTTTACTTTGAATATTTAACTTTGAAATATTGACAGCAATGTTCAGATTTGAGGATACAACTGGAACATTTCTTGTCTCAATAAAAATCAGAAATGAGTGTTTGAAGCTCGTCTACTCGTGTTTGGATGACAGCGTCCTCTTGAGTTTGCTCCAGTTTCCACCTTTAAAACAAGTCCAAGAGATTTAAACATCAATCTCTTTGTTTTCACGAGTCACAGCTTGTTCCACTGATGCTGCGTTCAAGTGACCAAAGAAAGTTCCTCAGTGAAAACAGTGAACATCCTTTACTAAAATGTGCAAATATTGAATATTGATTCTCCTGTTCTAGAAATGTCTAGAAAGGGTTTATTATCAAGTAGATCATAAAATGTGTCTCTGTTGTTTGAATCAGTTCGTCTCATGTTTTCTGATTCGTTACATTTTAATTTACATCTGTGACTAAATAACAACACATCTCATCTGTCAGCAGAATCAAAATGTTGGTAAATGAAACGTGTAAAAAGAGAAAGTTGTGGAATTGCAGCTTCAACAAACATCAGTTCTTGTTTCTTGATCTTTGAATGAATCTTTCTGTGAGTTAAAAACTCTAAACCAACGGGACAGTTTCATGTAAAAGAGACATTTTACTGAAAAAACATCATCTCACCTGTTTTAGGACTAAAAAAAACTACTGGCTACATGTGATCAAAGTTCTTTGTTCTGTAATTTTTCAGGTCTGTTCCGAGTTTTTATTTTGCTCGTGCATCAGTAACCTGAATAAATCAGAGCTGCACGTAAAACAGATGATGGGACAATAATGTCAACAAAAACTGTTGGACACGTTGATCTCTGAGCAGTGGAGACAACACAACAAGAAACTTTCAGTAACAAACAAAATTATTTTAGTTTACAGATCTCAGCTGTGGCTCCATAGTTATACCAGAGACATATTCCAGCATGTAGTGGTCGAGTAAAGGAGGTCTGGACTTTGTGGAGGAGAGTCATGGTCTCAGAGACGCTGTAGAAAGACAGAATACCTGCTCTGTGATCCAGGTACACTCCAACTCTGGACACATCACGACCTGAGATGGGAGTTCTGATGCTGTTGTGAAAAAACTCATAATTGTTTCTGAAACAATATAAAGCCCAGGATTTATCATTACATCCAAATATACTCCCTGTTTTATCAACATCCTTGTATGCGACTGCTACTCTACCTCCAATTCCTCCCCACTTCACCTCCCAGTAACAACGTCCAGTCAGACTCTCCTTATTCAGAATCTGACGATATAAAGTGAATCTCTCTGGATGATCAGGATAAAACTGATCTTGTTTCATGAATGTTACTTTTCTGTTCCCCTCAGATAATAACATCTGTGTGTGAGCTGTGTTTGGATCCAGAGTGATGTCACATGAATATCTGAAGAAGTCAGCTCTGCTCTTTGGTTCTGGTTCTGACAGTAAACCTTCAGTCCCTCTCAGTGACATGTTTGTCCATGTGTCTCTCAGAATGTCCTCTAGTTTGTCTCTGAGCTGTGACACAGCTGCTGTCACATCTTCAAAGTATCTCAGAGGACCAACATTGATGCTGGATGAGTGTGGAGACTCACTGAGTGCTGACACTGACTGGTAGCTGTGGACAAACTGGTTGTGATCCTCTGTGTGTGAGAGCTGCTTCAGCTCAGCATCTTTCCTCTTCAGCTCAGTGATCTCCTGCTGCAGCTTCTCCTGAAGCTCTCCGACTCGACTGGCCTCAGTTTCCTGCTGGGATCTGATCTGCTGCTTCACTTCAGAGCTTCTTTTCTGGACGAGCCGGATCAGCTCACTGAAGATCTTCTCACTGTCCTCCACTGTTTGATCAGCAGAGACGTTGATGGCCTCCAGCTGCTGCTGAAGCAGCTTCACATCTGTCTCTCTGCCCTGGATTCTCTGCTGGATGTTCTCTCTCCTCACCTGGAGCTCCTTCTGCTTCTCTCTCCTTTCAGCTGCAGCTGAGACGATGTCGTGGCCTTTATGTTCATCCACCGAGCAGACATAACAGATGATCTGCTGATCAGTGCGACAGAACATCTTCATCACCTCATCGTGACGAGAGCAGATGTTCTCATGGAGCTTCTTGGAGGGCTCCACCAGCTGATGTTTCTTAAACTGAGCTACATCATAATGAGGCTGGACGTGTTCCTCACAGTAAGAGACCAAACACATCAAACAGGACTTGATGGCTTTTAGTTTTCTTCCAGTGCAGACATCACAGGCCACATCTTCAGGTCCAGCATAGCTGTGATCAGCAGGAGCAGCTTGGAGTCCACTCGTCTTCAGCTGCTCAACTAAAGCTGCTAACATGATGTTTTTCTCCAGAACAGGCCTCGGTGTGAACGTCTTCCTGCACTGAGGGCAGCTGTGGATCTTCTTCTGATCCTCTCCATCCCAGAAGTCTTCAATACACTTCATGCAGTAGCTGTGTCCACAGGGAATAGTCACCGGATCCTTCAGTAGATCCAGACAGATGGAACAAGAGAAACTTTCTCTGTCCAGCTGAACTCCTTTCTGCGCCATTTCACCTCTCAGCGTCTGTGGAAGTTTCACTTCCTGATAAAGGAAACTACACTAGTTTCGGTACCGGAAGTGATTGCGCGGAGAGTTCTATAACTTCCGGGTTAATTTCTTTCTTCTTCGAGTGTAATGGCGACTCACATGTCGAAATGTCGAACCTGGACTCGGGTTCACAGGTAATTCATTTGCCACTGACGCTTGTAAACTTAAACAATTCGAAACGGAAACACAGTGCTCCCAGAAATGTGCCGTGTCGCGCGCCTTATGGACTCGTGCGTCCATTTCCAAAGATTAGCCACCAATTAGCATTATGCTAAGTGCTAACCGTTTGTTGTCTTTCAGGAGAAATGATTGATCGAAAGGATCGCTTTTAAATTAATAAGAGCTTATTTTACAGATCTTTTCTGGTTTTAGCCATGAACTTAACTTTCAAGTTAGGAGATTTATGGATGGTTTTTATGATTTGTTGTCTGGATTTGTTTTTAGCAAAGTTGTTCCAGGACTTATCTTAAGTTTTTATTATGTGCAGTATTCACCTATTAATTTGGTGTGAGGACAACGAATTAATAATTTCCAATTCAACTATTTTTTTATTACTGGCGTTTTTACAAGATAAAAGTAAAGTCTAGTTGTAGAAATTGTGCAGTTCTTTTGGAGCTCTGGTCTTTGCAAAGTTGTTTTTGTCAAATACTCATTCCTGACACCTCATGATTATTGCTTATTTAGTATATGCAAGTTAAACTTTATATGTCTTTTCTGCTATCATAAACTTCATGTTGGAACACATGATACATGCCTATAACAGCTCATTCTTCAGCAACACTAAACTGTTTACATTGCATTTTCTTTTAGCTAACAGCAAATAACAATTGCCTTTTCTTATGAGAGAACCTTCACAAAGTGAATTAGTTGACATTTTTGTAAATGCAAACAGTCTTATAAAACATTTTGCTGATCACAAACATTTTAGTATTCCATCACCGCAGATATTTTCTCGTTCACTGATGTTTTTTACTCTGCACACATACCAACAAGGGCATCCAGTAAGATACTTCTACCGTACACACACACTTATGACTGAAAAAGTAAATCCAGTTCCATGAAATAACACAGCATGTTCCTCTGTAAGATTTACAGTTACTTTTAACTTTTTAACCCTCATGGACCGATCAATTTGAGAATATTTTTGTTTCTAATTATTTAAAACTTGATTGTTGAAGTTATTATACTTCACTCTCAATGACGTCTACAAGGCTTTCTAATCAAAACAAAATGTTTTTAAAAGAAATAATTGTGGCTAAATGCCTGAATGTGAACCAAGGAATCATGAGGATTTTTTTCTTACACTTTTTGCTTTTAAATTTCCGGTATGCAGAATTGTTACTGTATCTCTGAATAAAAGCCAGAAATGACAATAATCTGTTTTCTTGGATAAATATTTGTGTATTTTTCAGGTTGAATGGTGACAATTTTATATTTGTATTTTTCAGGTTGAATGGTGATACTTTTTTAGACAAGAGGCAATTTAAAAATATATAAGCTGTTTTTACTCCCAAACATTAGCTGACAAAATTATCAGTTGGTTCTTTTCCTGTGCCTGATCAATAATACTGATTGAATTATTTTTTAGCAGTTTGTCAGTTGAGGCTCTTCATGCCTTTAGTGTTATCTGGCTCAAGAAAACCGCTCATGGAGAGGTGTTCTGTATATGTGTCCTGACAGCTATATCTGTGTAAAGTAGCATTGTTTCAAAAAAGTTAGGTTTGTTTTCAATATATATTTTATCTTCTAATTTACTGAACTGAACACAAGAAGTTCTCACACAAACACTGTATGTGCATGTAATGGTTTAAGTCATGCTCTGTTGATTACAAGTTGTTGCTTTGTTTTGTTTTCTGAAAGAAGCATTGACATTACGTTGACTTGCTTTATTGTTTGTGAAAGGTTTGGGATTGCAGCTTACAGAAAATACAGCAGTGGTGGTGGATACCCTAATATATCTCTCTCTGCGCCACTGCCCGGCATCCCAAAAGCAGTGTTTGCCTCTGTGGATGGCCAGGAGAAATACGAGACCAAAATTACAACTTTAGAAAACGGTCTCAAAGTCGCCTCTCAAAACAAATTTGGTCAATTCTGCACAGTTGGAAGTAAGTTGCATATTTAATACGAATGTTAATTGTATGCACTTGTTTTAATTTTCCTGTCTAAATTCAGTTTTCTCTCTTTTTTTAATTTATATTTTTTATAAGTTTTAATAAATTCTGGATCTAGACATGAAGCAAAGTACCCAAGTGGAATAGCACACTTTTTAGAGAAACTCGCCTTTTCTGTAAGTAAAAGAAAAATAAACATAATCAACTGTAAAAACTTCAAGACATTCAGGCATGAGAAGTCAAGTTAAATAATCTTTTCTTTAGTCTACAGCACAGTACGGGAGTAAAGATGAAATCCTTCTCACATTGGAAAAACACGGCGGCATTTGTGATTGCCAAACATCGAGGTTATTAACACAGTTTGGACTTGTTACAGAATGAATAAAAGAAATAAAAGATTGTGAATCTGTCAGTAACTGTGATGCATCTCTTCCTGTTCAGAGACACCACCATGTATGCAGTGTCTGCTGAAGTGAAAGGTCTGGACACCGTGGTTAGTCTTCTCTCTGACACTGTCCTTCAGCCCCGCTTGTTGGGTGAGTTCATTTTACTCCCAGAGAACAGTTTGAGTTTTCTCCTTCAGAGAAGTAAATCGTTTGTTTGTTTGTTTTGTTTGTTTGTTTGAATGCAGATGAAGAGATCGAGATGACCAGAATGGCTGTGCGCTTTGAGTTGGAAGACCTAAACATGAGGCCGGATCCGGAGCCGTTACTCACAGAAATGATCCACTCAGTGAGTGACATTTGTCACAACCTTATTAACTAAATTGATGTTGATGACTTTTCAGAGTCTACAAATGTAAGATTCTTGTGAGGAGTTATAAATTATTTCAAAAGCCCAATTAAACAAAATGGAGACTTCATCAGAAATCAAAGCAGTTGTGATTTAATCAGAAAATCTGAAGAAAAAAAACATGCATCGTTGATGAATCCAATACTTTTAAGGATCATCTCCAAGTATCATGACAGCAGCACTGAACCAAACTGGCTGTAACACAAGAATCACGCTGATCCTCTCATCTCTGAAGCAATTATTAGTATTATTTTTAATAAAATAAAAGTACCGGTACCTGTTTATCTTGAGATAAAGAGGTCGGATAAAAATCTCTAAAAATACAAATCACAGTAAATAAAATAGAGGTCCATAGCTCCACGGATTGAGATGGTGTAGAGGTAGGGCAGCTGACTTGGGACCAGAAAGTTGCAGGTTTGACTCCCAGCCATTCACACATGTGGTGTCCCTGAGCAAGACACCCAATCCCTAACTGCTCCCCGGGGGCTTACATAGCTGCCCACTGCTCCACCTGTGTGTGTCTCACGTGTGATGGGTTAAATGCAGAGAACTGATTTCATCATTGTGTAGAAACACACAATGATGACACATGGCACTATTTTTTTTAAAGCAGGTACTGCTGTTCTCTGTTTTGTAAAACTGAGTGCTTCATAATCCTAAAAACAAAAGCAATGCAACAAAATCGATCAGTGTAAATTCTCCGCCATCCAGTGTCATGGTCATCCTGAGGGTTTGAACAAACAGCAGCTGGATTTCCTGTTTGGTTCTGGAGTTTTGAGCTGAAGATGACGTTCCACTGAGAAGTTAAACATCTTCAGGAACCAAACCAGAAAGTCCATTTGTCCATAAGTCAAGCACTTGAGAGAAGACAACAGGGTGATCGTTCAGAGACACATTTAGTTTGGAGAAGCCAATTATATAAACATTTCTTAATACTGTATGTAATAAGAAAATGAAGTTAATTAGATTTACAAGAAAAGGTAAATAAGTCAGCTGTTAAATTTCCAGTCTTAATAACCAGAGGTAAAACATTTATTCAATTCAGTTTATTTATATAGCGCAAAGTTACAACAGACGTCATCTCAGGGCACTGAACATTAGTGATGGCCAAATGAAGCAATAAAGCAGTATTGAACCACTTTGCCAAAGGTTCATTTCAGTGACATCTAGTGGTGAAATAGACAACACACACTGTCTGTTTTATATACAGTACTGTACTGTTTCACTGTATGTTCAGCTGATTCAGTTGATATGTTGAGTAGTATCTGGGATTGAGAGAGGGTGTGCTTTAGAAAACTGTAGGTGCAGGGAAGGTGGGTTGTGCTTGTATAACTCAGACAGTCATGAAATTAGGGGATGGGAATTCAGATGGATTTTGTGATGAAGTCTCCACTCGATTTGTTAAAATTACATTAGTAATAAACAACTTAAAACAAGCAACAACAAAGAATTATTATGTACATGTATTTATCTATTCTCACCCTCACCCGATCTATCCGAAACAAAAGGCTTAAAAAATAAATTAAATTAATACCACGAGATATGCAGTGACCGGGGATCGAATCTGGGTCTTTCGGGTCGCAAGGGGGTCCCCTGCCTCTGCACCATCTTGGCATTTAACCATCCAAACTTATCATACACGCACACTTTTCCCTATACGTAGTGGGTTCGCGAGGGCTGCTGCTATTGTGTGGATTCATTCGGGGACCGAAGCAGTCACTGCTTCATACGTCATCACTTACCGGTACGTAACTTGCTCTGCCGTAAAGCCCGCTTCGTAGCAGTGGTTCAAAGAGAACGCAACTTCGAGTTCAAAGCAAGGATCGGAGCTTCGGTGTCAGATTTACATCACTACTGAACATCCAAATATCTATATATATATATATGCTGTGAGAATGCCTCCACCTAAAATCACTTTTTACCAGTTGTCAAATTATTTTTTATGTAAATTGTGACAAATTTATATCGTGCAGCATCCCCTGGCACCTTCAGCTGTTTCACTTTTTTCAGCTGTTTCACTTTTTTCAGGTGATTATTTTAACTGGTATCAGATGCTGTGCAGCTGGAGTAATTTTACTAAAACCTTTTTACTTTTGGGCATTTGTTATGATGCATAGCCATGGCAACAAGGTGGTGTTTTTTAACAACCTGGGGCCTCATGTACAAAGACTTGCGTGGATTTCTTACTGAAAAGTGACGTACGGACAAATCCAGAAAAGTGTCTACGCACAAAAAAATCCAGATTTATCAAACCCTGCGTACACCTGAATCCACGCACATTCCTTTTGTACATCACGATGAACGTGGAACTGAGCGCACATGAGAGAGTGGCCGACTCCGCCTTTGACACGCCTCCGTATGAATATGCAAAGTCATTCAAATATGCCATGCACGACAGGAATGTCGTCTCTGCTCCATTGCAAATCATGTCGGAACGTGGAAAAAAGAGGAACTTCACGGACTGTGAACAGGAATCACTTCTGAGTGAGGCAGAGAAGCACGGAAAAAGGTTTTATTCGGCACGCCTAGCGCAAAACATACCATCCACTTTTAAACAAGAAGTTGACCCATCTGCTCTAACATGCCTGTATAGGTTAGTGGTGAGCGCGCCCGCCCTTCGTCCCAAAGGTCGTGAGATCGACTCCCCCTTGGTACAACGTTTTTTTTTTTCATTCCAGATTTAAAGAACACAGGAAAACTATTTAATAAAACAACAAGAAATAGAACAATACATGAAATGAAAGGAAGCAGACGATTTCTTGTTTTGTAAATAGTTTTCATGTGTATTTAAATCTGGAACGAAAAAAAAAAAAGAGAAACGTTGTACCATGCGAGATTCGAACTCATGACCTTTGGAACTAAAGGCAACCGCGCTACACACTGACCTAAACGTAGGCGTGTTGGTACAGCTTGGTTAACTTCTTATTTAAAGAAATCACATCTCATTGTTGTCAATATCGTTGCCACTATTTGGCGCATGCTTTTATATCCACTCATCTAATTGCGTCCATGTGGATGTAATAATTGTTAATCATGTGTGTTTGGTGGGATTTATGATTATTTTCATATCATGGACACAGTTTCTCTGAATAACCTGTAAGTGTCGCCAAAGGAAATATAACCACAGAAACGTGCGTACGCAAGCAGGGGAGCAGCCGTGGATTTGTACGTGGATGCGCAGATATTCCCGTTCATATCAGATTTGATACATACGCCACTTTGCGTGGAAAGTGACGTGCGCAATGTTTTTGTGCGCACGCATGGTTGATACATGAGGCCCCTGGAGCAGCTGATTAACATTGCAAAAGCTCAAATACCTCAACTACAACTCGAAATCCCAAATGAGTTGAAAAGGAAGCGACGTGGATGAATTCCCATCAACCTGTCGGCGGTGCTCTACCTGACCGCCGAGATCCTGAAGCAGGTAGAAAGCTTGGCTCGTAAAAATGGGAGGACTGGGATCATCCCCCGGCACCTTCAGCTGTCTGTCCTTGGCGACAAGGTGCTCGGCAGACTGCTGGGAGGAGTACCATCGCTCAGGGAGGAATTCTGCCCGGCATTCGGGGAGTCCTGCTACCCGGGTGGACCGAGAGACCTGCCGGATCTGACAACAAGCTAGATCTGGGTGGACAGATTAGTTATCTGTGGCCAGATTCTTCGGATTCGCTGCAGGAGATCCTTCCTGCCCACAGCTGTCAGCATCTATAACAACTCTTGAATGAAACCAGGATGATGAGCTACGACAACACTACGATAACTCTGCTGTTAATAAAGTATTTTTGAATTGAATTATCTAAATTTAATTTGCCACCATCTCTTTTCAGTTTATTTGCGTCATATTTGTTACATTTACATAATATTTCTAAGGATACAAAAGTCCTACTTGGTGTTGGTAACTGCTTTCTGTTGTTGTGCACTACTTCATTGTTCTGCTTGAGGTGTTGGACACCAGAACTAATTTGTCAACTCTATCATTTCCAGGCAGCGTATCGAGGAAACACAGTCGGACTGCCTCGCTTTTGTCCCGTGGAAAATGTGGACAAGCTCGACAAGAATGTGCTCCACAGCTACCTGCAAAACTACTACCGTCCTGAGCGCATGGTGCTGGCGGGCGTGGGCATCGAGCACGAGCAGCTGGTGGAATGTGCCCAGAAGTATCTGCTGGGAGTGAAGCCGGTGTGGGGAACGAGTTCCGCTGCCAACGTGGACCTTTCCGTGGCTCAGTACACTGGTGGCATAGTGAAGGTATTTCAAAGACTGCTACTGTAACATGAAAGGTGGTTGTATTATGTAAATATGATCATATTTATTTTATGTGTTAGATGGAGAAGGACATGTCAAACGTGAGCCTCGGCCCCACGCCAATCCCTGAACTCACTCACATCATGATCGGCTTAGAAAGCTGCTCCTTCCTGGTTGGTGTTTGCAGTGTATTAAAGAGTTTCAGTCAGTAGTGTGATGCATGTTGGGTAAAATATATTTGTTTCACAGGAGGACGACTTCATTGCTTTTGCAGTTCTGAACATGATGATGGGTGGCGGAGGCTCCTTCTCTGCAGGAGGACCAGGGAAGGGCATGTTCACCCGCCTGTACCTGAATGTCCTCAACAGGTGAGCATCACCAACTATAAATTAGACCAAAGTTCACTTCTGAATAATATCCCGTGTTTGTTACAGTTTATTGTACTTGTCCGCTGCAGGCATCACTGGATGTACAACGCTACCTCCTACCATCACAGCTACGAGGACAGCGGCCTGCTGTGTATCCACGCCAGTGCTGACCCCAGACAGGTTCGTACAGCAGCATAAGACGGGAAACTGGCTTTCGATTCAAAACCAGTTCAAAACAATAAAAAGTCACTAAGGCAAAATTTATCAACTGATGACATAACTGGTTACAGTTAGATCTAATCAGTATTTGCTTTCATTACATTTAATGTCGAGGTGAGAGAGAATACGCTGTTGATTTTCCACAGCTGTGCACCACATATACTGTTACTACGCAAAAAAGGTTAATTATTTAAACCATCTTTCATTATTCAAGTTTTTGTAAGTTTCTGCAGCACAAAATTAGCAAGTGTCGCTCTGGTTATTAGGTTTTTAACCAGTTTGCAAAAGAATAAGGGTTGTAAGCTCAATCATCCAGGGAGATGGATAAAAACAAAAAAGGTTCAATCGTGTCATCTGGACCCGTTTCTTTAATTGAGAAACATTTTGTTCCCCATCCAGAGGACTTCCTCAGTCTACGTGCATTCTTTGTAAAATAATCCATGGAAGTGTCCACAGACAAAACATTGAAGCCCTTTTTTCAGGCTCGAACCTTTCAAGGCAGCTCTGCCACTTTTGGTGTACGAGCATCTCACATGACATTTAGCTCAGGGTTGAAAGACAAAATAAAAGGCGGACCAGTTACTTTACTTTTATCTAGTCCAAAAAAGTGATTTAATCTGGAGGTATAAAATCTTTAAGCAATAATGAACTTGACTTGGGCATTTGTATGTTGTAGTCTTGTCTGTTAATGCTTAAAAATGCATTTAATATCTGTGCATTTAATATACTAAAAAAAAATGTGATTTTATATACGTGCTGGAAAATATTTAAAGAATATGATAAACCTATTTTACATTTTATTGGTATGGGTTGTAGATGAGGTTCATGACGTGTGTTATTTCCTTTTTTGCTATCAACATTCATCTCCAGGTACGTGAGATGGTGGAAATTATAACCAGGGAGTTCATTCAGATGGGTGGAAGTGCAGGAGAGGTAAGGATCACGACAAACTAGTTTTATTTTAATTATTGTTACAATGTAAATAACCAAATTCTTCTTCTTGTACACCCAGATGGAGCTGGAGAGAGCCAAGACTCAGCTAAAGTCCATGTTGATGATGAATCTGGAGTCGCGGCCTGTTATCTTTGAGGATGTTGGACGACAGGTTCTCTCGACTGGAAGGCGAAAGCTGCCACATGAGCTCTGTGATCTCATTAGTAAGTTTTTAAAGAATTTAATCCATTATCTTGATTATGCAGCTTAACTTGTGGAATAATTATTCACGTTCCTTCTAGGCAGCGTGACAGCCGGTGACATTAAAAGAGTAACCACCAAGATGCTGCGCAGTAAACCTGCAGTGGCAGCGTTGGGAGACCTGACGGAGCTGCCTTCGTACGAACACATTCAGGCCGCTCTGTCGAGCAAAGATGGACGTCTGCCCCGCATTTACCGTCTTTTCCGATAGATATCCGCCAACCCCTGTAAATAAACCAGACTGGATGCGTACACTAGTGTCCCCTCCCAACAAAGAACTCTGCACGCTCAGTCTGGGAGGGGACTAATACCTGGTCTCTGACTTGAGTCTCTGTTGGAGGCAAAGAGGATGAGATTTTAAAGAAACTTATTCTACTCCACGGTAATCTTAATCTGGATAGAGATGGAAATCTTCTATTTATTGTCTATAGGCAAAAAAAACCCATTAACTTCCAACTTGGTTTGTTTGTAAAAAGACTTTTTGCCCCAAAGGACATAATCTTCACATTTCCCTTTAAACCTCCCAAATCTAGCCTGCAGTATGTTCATGAGTAAAGGGCGAGAGCATTTTCACTTTTTATTGTGAGTCAAGTAAAACCTAAAAAACAGCTGAAGTATTTATACAGGAACATTTCATAAACCTCAAATAAGGTTGTGATGCACAGCTGAAGGTACTCGAACAATAATTTGAACTTTTTGCATTTTTATTTTTTGAGTATTCTTTTTTTATGGTTTGCTCATAAGTCTGAAATTATTTTAATTACCGTAAATTCTGTAAAGGGGCTTTAAATGTGGTGTATTTGTTTAATTGTGTCAGAAGTGAAATGGGTAAATTAAAGTACAGCTCTGGCTTGAAATACACGAGATCAATGTGGGTCAAAGTTGAACCCTGTTAGCAGAACTGACAAAACGTGTAAACCTTGGAAACTGTGCTTTAATGTTTATAAAACCTTCAAGTTAACAGTAAAAACATGTCTGCTTGTTTTGTGCAGAAAACTAAATCTACAAATTGCAACTTTGCACTCTATTTCTGTTCCGGACTGTTTCTTCAGGTATTTCTTCATGTTAACAAGCAACCAGTTGTGTTTTTATACGTTGTGAAGAACTTCTTATTAAACTGCTACATGTTTTAATGATTTAGTTTTTGTTGGGATTGAACCTGGACAGTAACCGTTGGTAAATCCTTGTTGGAGAACGCTGGGTTTGTTTCTTTGCACAATTGTTAAAAAAAATTAGCAGACGAAGAAGGTTCTGTATGTTTTGAAACATTTATTACAGGCTGTTACAGAAAAAGTTGTAGATTAAAATGGAAAGTTTTTGTTGGTATAAAACTGAAATCCTCAGGCACTTTTTAAAATCAGGATAAAGCTTTTTAAGGTCTGAATGAAAGTTCATAAGTGCTACATACAGTACATAGATTGTTTATAATATATATTCGTTTGCTGCAGAGAAACACTGGACCCAACGATAGGAGTGACAAACGTTTCTAATCAGAATGTTTAGACCTTTTTTTAATAGGTAGTGAATTCCTACACAAAAAAATAAAAACTCAGATCTCCCTGAAACAGTAACAAGTCGTACCCTCATTTGTGACGTCCTGATTAAGAATATGACGGCTCCCATTTCTCCGTAGAAACATTCAAATTCAAGTAAGTCAAGAGCTAAACGTTCACCTCAGTTGTGTTTAGTGCACTATAAATTGCAAGGCATAAAAAGGTAACATTATGGGTCATGGTGATTTTAAAATGCTTACATAGATGGATGCAGATCCAGAGTTTGGTTAAATCAGTCAACGTGAACGTTAAGCCTCGACGGTCAGTCCCAGCCATGTTTGAGCAGAAAAGGTTGAATAAAGAAAGACGGCTTCCGTCTGCAAGTCTTAAGGTTTTGTGTGCAAGTGCAGCCAGCTTCACCCGCACGCTGATGTGCTCTGCTTTAAGACGAGCGTAGTTTCCTTTCTGCTCCTTTCTTTTCTACCTGTGGCAGTTTGATCCAGTCCATCCCTTCGAGTTCCTTTCAGGAGATGCTGCAGACGGTGCTACTACTTTGGTTTTTCATTGCCTCCTTCCTCCTCTGCTCTGTGGCAGTCATCCTCCTCTTTATGCCCTCCAAGTACAGAATTCGATCAAACAGTCCTCCGCACAAAGGAATACTGATAAAAACAAATGCAGGACAGAAAAGATCATTTTCATCTGTCTCCTACTGACAGAACTAAATTTATATGAAAGGACAAAGAAATTGCAAGGGACAGTGCGTTTGTCTAGATCAGGGGTGTCAAACTCACAAAAGGGGTACAAAATTAAAACCTTTTTCACACTAAGGGCCAATTTCAGAATCTACATTCACTCAAGTTACATATCCAACATCTTTTCTTGGTTGCAGGTTCCTCAACAAGAGTTTGATTGGTCACATTTGACGTTCTCTGTTGCACTTTTGACATCATAATCAAAGATTATTGAAAACAAAGTGATAAAAGCATTTTTCATTTAAAATATATCTTGGGGGGCCAGATAAGATGTCAACGAGGGCCACATTTGGCCCCAGGGCCTTGAGTTTGACATGTGGTCTAGATTCTCAGTCATCCAGGACTTGGCAGATCCCAAAAGTTAAAAACCAAACTAAATTGACTTTATTCTTTTTAGTTGAACTTTGAATTCTTATCTGAGTTTTTTCAACTCAAATGAAGTGTTTGAAGCTTTTAAAGAGCAGGTGCTCTGTTCCTGCGAGTGACAGTTTGTGATGTCAGCTCTCTGAAACATCACCTCACTGCAGATTAAAATCACTGAACCATTTACTTTTTATTTGAATAGATAAAAAGCAAAAAGTCCACTTGCTTTGTCCTTAAACTCTCGTGATAAAGGCCGGTGGTGTCTTGCTGTGATTAACATTTCATCAAAGCTGGATTTTGTGCTGATGCGGAAATTTCTACTTTGTAGTTTCTTTGAAAAACAACAGGCCTTTAAAGGTCCACTGACATCATCTTTGAACTTTGCATAAAATGGCACAAGATATATATCTTGTATCATTCAACTATGCTCGTTTTTGCAAACAAAAATTATGATAAATTAATGAAAATTCCTTTCAAAGTGAGTTTAAAATTAAAAAAGACATCCGACTACACGCAAACGCAACATCTGTGACGTAGGAAGGAGAATGTCTTTAGAACGCCCCTTTTACATATTCATGGCGGACAAGAAATAAAACGACGAATTTAGCAATCTAAAAGAAGATTTGAGCGATTTGTCTTCAGTTTGGGAAGCAGAAAGTTAGATGAACAAGAAACAGCATGTTCTAATTTAGGTCTGCACCTGTATTTTTTTTAGTCTTACCTTTTCAGGAAGCGAGGGAGCTCCAAGGGGGGCAGCTTTGTTTATTCCATACTTGACGAAGGTTTACATCTTTTGGGAAAGTGAAAAGGCTCACTTGTTCACTGATGATATTAGAACACCCAAATGCGACACAACGTAACAGCATTTTTCAAGTTGTACAAAAAAAAAGGTGACCTGGAAGAGAATGAATATGCGTTATCATGGCAGACGCAAACTGAGGTTCCTTCTCCTACGTCACAGATGTTGCATTCGCGTGTAGTCGGATGTCCCGTGAAGAAACACGTTTTTTAATTTTAAACTCACTTTGAAAGGAATTTTCATTAATTTATCATTTTGTTTGCAAAAACGAGCATAGTTTAATGATACAAGATATATATCTTTTAACATTTTATGCAAAGTTCAAAGATGATGAAGTGCTTGAAGTATGAAGCATGAAGTGCTTTGAACGGCTAGTCATGAAAAACATCACATCTGTCCTCCCTGCCTCCCTGGATCCCTTCCAATTTGCATACCGACCTAATCGCTCAACCGACGATGCCATCTCCTCTGCCCTCCACACAGCTCTCACACATCTGGACACAAAGGACTCTTATGTTAGAATGCTGTTCATCGACTTCAGCTCGGCATTCAACACCATCATCCCCCAACAGCTCATCCTTAAACTGGACAGTCTGGGGCTGAACACCTCAATGTGTAACTGGCTGCTAGACTTCCTGACCGGGAGACCACAGACAGTACGGTCGGGAGTAACACATCTAGCACCATCACATTGAACACAGGGGCCCCACAAGGATGTGTGCTGAGCCCCCTTCTATTCACCCTGCTAACACACGACTGCACACCATCATACAGCTCCAACCACTTCATCAAGTTTGCGGACGACACAACAGTGGTGGGTCTCATCAGCAACAACGATGAGACGGACTACAGGAACGAGGTGAGCCGCCTGGCCTTGTGGTGCGGACACAACAATCTCACTCTCAACGTGGAGAAGACAAAGGAGATTGTTGTGGACTTCAGGAAGAGGGATGCCCAACATGCCCCTCTGACCATCAACAGCACCGCAGTGGAGAGAGTAGACAGCACCAAGTTCCTGGGAGTGCACGTCTCAGAGGACCTGTCCTGGAGCAGGAACACTGCATCACTGGCCAAGAAGGCTCACCAGCGTCTCTACTTTCTCCGCAAGCTGAAAAGGGCTGGAGCTTCAACCCCCATCATGTGCACCTTCTACAGAGGTGCCATAGAAAGTGTCCTGACCAGCTGCATCACTGTGTGGTTTGGTGCATGTACTGCATCCTGCCGCAAGAGCCTCCAGCGCATCGTGAGAGCAGCTGAGAAGATCGTCGGCACCTCCTTGCCCTCACTGCAGGACTTACACAGCAAACGCCTCACTCGGAAAGCCCTCTGCATGGCAGGTGATCCCACACACCCACTACACAGCTGCTTCAGACTGCTGCCATCAGGGAGGAGACTGAGGAGTCTCCAGGCTCGAACCAGCAGACTGAGAGACAGCTCTGTTCATCAGGCAGTCAGAATGCTAAACACTCTGCCTGCTCTGCCTCCCCTCCCATTTGAACTGCCTTAACACAAAAAACTTTCTCACACATTACCACACAACACAAAGATTTTAACACTGGACTCTGTGTCATCAAACGGGTTATTCACTAAACTCTTTTTTTGAGAACCACTCACATAAACACAACTCAGAACTACAGTTTAACAAATAAAAACATTACACAAGTACTTGTAGAGCGTCTCCTAAAAACGACTGACGCATTCCGACACAGATTAGTAGTGAGGTGTTTTGATCGTCAGTGGTACTCACTTGTCTCTTCCCGGCCTGAGTTTAACCTGAAAGGCGGCGACGACAGGTCGGTGGTCTGACGTCTTGACGACCGAGCAGCTGTTGTATTTCAGCACAGATATGTCATTGGCCTGCCTGCTCCTGAACAGGATCCTGTCCTGTGGACACAAAACGGTTCAATGTGCAACTTGTCAACGCAGAAACATCTGATTATTTAGATGTTTGCTGTTACCGTGTATGAAGGAGTCCTCTGTTTAGATGTGGTGTCGTAAGTATCGCAGCCGAGGTCAAACTTATACGTAGGGAGGAAATTTATCGGCGCCTCTTGAAAACCTTTGAAGATCGAACCTGAAGACAAATAGAAATTCGAACAAACGACTCTGAGCGGTTTGAAGCTTTAGCTTCACTCATACATACCGTCTTTCATTTCTTTGGAGAGCTGGTCGTGCTCCAGCAGAAGGCTCACGTCACCAGACGTCTGTTTCATGATGGTCTCCACGTCAGCCCGGTTCTTGCTTAGCCGAAAGTTAAAATCACCAAACCAGAAGACCTGATCAAACTTCGAGGTGGCATCAGCTGCAAAAAGCAATTGACAGCGTTTGAAAATGTTCGGTGTACTCAGAAGTTTACAGGTTGAAGATGGAATAAAATCTCATGTAAGAACTTTTGGATTTACATGGGTTTGAACGATAAGGGTTGGTGTCAGGAATGCCTTTAGGAAGACCTAAAGCCTCGATGATCTTGTTGTAGTCCAGAACTCTCTCATAAACTTTGGTATCTCCAGCTGTAGGAAGAACCACGTCAAACATTAAAACCATTAGTCGTACCAAAATATTTTCCAAAACAGAAGTTTGTGTCTTCGACTCACATGTAAAGTGGGACGTTATGAAGAGGAAGGAAGTGCCAAAAAAGGTAAAGGTAACGCCCACGGCTCCTTTGGTTTTGATCTGGGAGATGATCCTGGTTGTGACTGTCGCGTGCTCCACCTCTGAACGTCAGCAGAGGAAACGTTTCTTTTAATAAAACCAAGTTCAGTTCAAACACAATAAAATAAACTCTTTTAAAACACTGTCACATGAGAATGATGACGGAATGACTACGTTTTGCAGCAGGACAGAATTTTTGATGAACATTGGATGTGTGTTTTCTGATCAGATTATTTGATTTTTATGAAGTTATTAACAAGATCCTGTGATACTAATTTTTATTAAACTTATATTCAAAGTTTCAAATATAATACAAAACCATTTAAGCTACAAGAAACAGATTTTTCATTAGAAATTATCTTAATATTCTATAATTTATACAAGGAAAACATGCGACAGTCTATTCCATTTTCACATTCTGATATATATTTTTTTCATGAAGTGGAAACACTTTTGCAATGAGGACGTTTTATGTTCATATGTTGGAGCAGCTCAAAAAGCAGTTTCTGTTTTTCTTTATATTTAATCACAAGATTATTTTTTTCAGAGGTTTCTTGTCCGAAAAAAAAACAACTTAACAGGTAATTTTTACTCGATTTTGACATTGAATATAATAAATGAGTAGATTTAAAACTCGCCAGGTGATTGAAAATCTTTAAAACCTTTTTGAGGGACCTAAACTCAAGCCAAGGAGCTGCAGACGTCTTGCCTATAATTCTAGATTAAATGTATCTGAATTATATACAATTATAACAATACTGGAGAAGAAATCGATTCTATAGGTGAAGCAGAACCGACCTGAACAGAACCACATGAGGTCTCTCCTAATGAATACATTGAGGTACAAAACTCCATGAGATGCTGTGTACAGCATCACGTAGTGAGGTCCCAGAGTCTCCTGAAGACAGATCTCCCACTCCCTTCTGCAGACACAGACAGACTGATATAACCAAGATCACAACAAACAGTGTAGTAAATTACAAGACAATTCTTTCAGACAAACCCAACTTGTCAGGGCAGCCTTCCTGAACCCCAATGATGAAAAAATCTTGGGCAAATTCAGAGTCTGTTGGAAGGAGGAGATCATTCAAGCAGGCTGAATGGAACTGAAAAGGACAGAAGCTCGGTTATAGCTCAGTTGTTCCCTGGGCTTAGTGTGTGAGATGATGCAGATCCAGACCTTCCTCCTACCTTTCCTCCTTGCATGTTCCACGTGACGACGTAGATGCCTACACGCCTGTCGGGGAAGTACCGGTCCAGCTCCTCAGCCCCGAGCAAGCACCACTTCCCAGCATGCTGCCCTCCAGGAAACTCCTGGAAGAGAGGCACCAAAGCACAACCTGTACAGTATTTTCTGGTGTATAGGTCGCACCTGTGTATAGGTCGCATTGTCCAATTATCACCAATAGATTGGAAAAATCCCTAGATAGGTCGCACTGGTGTATAGGTCGCACCTACGTTTAGCTCTGCTGCAAATGTCTGCCACAGGAGCGCACAGCAAGGCTTTTAAGAAGATTAACACTTAAAAACAATTATTTGTTTGATAAAAATTATAGCAAATATATGTCTGAGCTGAACTTTTCCTTAATAAATGAACGTAATTGTGAAATGAGCTGGATTTAAAAATTTGTTTCACCGAAAGTGATAACAAGCCATATATAGGTCGCACCTGAGTATAGGTCGCAGGCCTTGAAAAAAACATTAAAAGGTGCGACCTATACACTGGAAAATACGGTACTTTTTTCTCAAGTTTCATTTGACTTGCAAGGTGCATAGAAGGTAAAAGCAAAGTTCTTAACTAACAAAAAAAATCCAAAAGTTGCTGACTATAGTTAAATTAAGCTTAAAAACTGTAGACTGTGACCTGTTTCAGCTCATCCTCATGTCAAAGAACAGCCTGAACAAGCATTTTCTCTGATCCAGTGTTAATCCCTTTCAACACTCTTCTTCCTTTAAAGATTTGAGCACGTTTACATGCATGAACATGAAGTATCTGGGGCCTAAGGTACTGGTCAAAATAAATCAATGTGTTAGGAAGCACCTTTTCTTGACCTTGGTGGCACAACGATTTTTTTAAATAAGAGATTTTCTGCTGTATTTGTATCTCCCAGCCACACAAACAGTGTTTAAAGCAGACTATGCAAAAAAATAAAAACAGCAAGGGTTAACGCTTTTTAAATTATTCGTTTTCTAACAAGGTTATGAGATTTAGAAAAAATACATAATTCATCCTTTTCATTGCCTGTTCTTCACCTGAGTAAAGTCCATCCATGAAACCTTTTTAGGTGTTTATGTTTGTATGACCTTTGATTATAAGGCCTATAATGCTAAAACTATATTTTTATAAAGAGGAACACATTTTCCTTTTTTTTTTTGGGGTCTTGGAAAATACTCAAAATGCAATTTCTTTACTTTTAAGACTGTGTAGGAAACCTAATCTAAGGCCCTTCACGCTTTCCTGCAGTATTTCTTACGTTAAAGGGGACCACAGATATGTTTTTAAAATTTTTATGGTATGTCTGTGGGCTATCCAGACAATGTTCATTCAATTTAATACACAAAATAATTATTAGATAATCAATTATACCCTTTTTAATTCTGCCATTTTTAACTTTCGTTTTGAACGACTGGTTTATGATAATGAGCTGTCATGGCCACGCCCTTCAAAGATCTGTTTACATTAACTCCGCCCTCTGTAACAGCCAGTATCTCTAAATTGTTGTTGTTTTAAAATTAGCTCTTTTTTTAAAAGGGTTAGTGTTAACCTTTCCTGCTCACCAGTGGCGGTCCGTGGCATGTGCGAACTGTGCGGCCGCACATGGCACCATCCAGCAGGGGGCGCCATAAGAGGAGACCCCGCTCCTCGTTTTTTTATTTATTTAAATCTTTTACAACTTTTGTTTTTAACAACATAACACAGAACACTACCGCGCTGCTCCTGGGCCGCCCCACCCTTAATTTATTCACATGTCCTCAGTTTAATCACCGCAGCAGCTGCTGGGTGCATTTCCTCAACCCAGGTCGTCCGCCCCCCTCCACTTTCACTTTCGTTTTTACGGAGGTGACACTACGTGCGGTCAGTGGAAAGATGGAAGAGAGGAAGAGTGAAGAGAAAGATTAAAAAGAGAGAGGCTCTGGAGACAGACAGCTAAATGTGCAAACATTGACACATTTTTCACTCAAACAGCTGCAGTTTGTTAATGAGAGATCAAACAGGTAAGACATGCTGTTGAATTTTGCTGCAAAACACCGTTCAAGTTAATTATCAAGTCAATGAATTTTGTGGTGTGTGGCATTGTGACATAACATACTGTTAAATAATTTAAATAATATTATATGAGTCTGGATGAAACTGGCCTGAATTGATCATAAGTCTTTGAAAAAGGGGAGATTTGTGCAGTTATGACAATTTTTTAAACGTGATTTAGTGTCAGGAGTGATGAGGGGTTGTTCCTGTCAGTATGAAGGAACAGGTGAGCTGTTCTGTGTGTGAACAAACAAGCATTAGTTCCAATATAAACACTTTCTAAACAACAGTAGTGACATTGTTATCATTAAAAGTAAGATAATAAATACATAAAGCAATGAAAGGGAATAGTATGAAAGTAATATGAAATAAGCCTGGCGTAGTGGTAAGGGCAGTCGTCTCCCGATCGGAAAGTTGGCGGTTCGACTCCCGGGACCCGCACCATGTGTCGTTGTGTCCTTGGGCAAGACACTTAACCCCGAGTTGCTCCCGGTAGGACTGGAAAGCACCTTGCATGGTAGTCTGCCGCCACCGGTTTATGAATGTGTGTAGCATTCAATATATGTGTAGCACTTTGAGATTTTCAGTAATGAAAAGTGTGTTATAAATTGAATTAATTATTATTATTATTATTATTATTTTACCATTGAAAATATATTAATTGGTTAAGTCAAAATGTGTTTTCCATATCAAATGTGCTAAATCTTTACAGATTATTGTCCTGATGCAGGCTCAGTAAATGTAGTCCTCTGGACAGATTCTTCTTTGTATCAAAAAGACTTCTTCAGTCTGAGAAGCTGTGACAAACTCAGTCATTGTTCCTCCTTGATACAGAAGAATGATGGTTTGAGAGAGGAGTAAAGGAGGCCATCTTTGTGAAAAGAAACCGTCCATCATTAAACAGAGGTGGAGGCCTCCATGTTCAACTGTCCACCTCTCACAATGCTGTTATTGCTAGTATTTTACTGTTCATATAAAATATTTGATAATGTTCTTATAGAAACAATTCTTGAGTAATGTTCATAATGTGTTAATGCTACATGTTTGTCTCAGGCTACTTCTTGTTCTGCCATTAACTCATTATTGAATAGTTTATATATGTAGGTAAAACTAGATGTTGAACAACCCATTAAAATACACCAGAATGCAGGAAATGGCATCTATTTTATTCAAAATTTTCTGAGAGAGGACCCCCACTGGCAACCTAGCCGGGTGGGGGGGGGCGCCATTGTGGTTGCTCGCACAGGGCGCCAAATAGGTTAGGACCGCCTCTGCTGCTCACCCTAACCCAAGCTTCAAAGCAGCTCTGCACCGTGATGGACAGAGAGCAACAGCTACAGGACAGATGCACGTGACGTGCAGCAGGTCCTCGGATGGATGGATGGATGGATGGACGGACGGATGGATGGAAGGATAAAGCTTGGACCTCAGTCAGTAAAGAATCCATCTGTCTGGGTTCAGGAAGGCAGGATGTTTGATGGAGCTGACGCGGAGGAGGAGGACGCAGCTGCTCTGAGCGCTGCACCTGTTACCTGCTCAGGAGTTGACAGAACTCTTCAGCGACGCAGAGGATGAAGAATTCAATGAGTTTGAATAAAAATAAATAAATAAATATATTTTTTGGTGTTTATCTTGTTACATTTTAAAGAGATGAAGGTTGTTGCATCATGTTAGTAACATGTAGTAACAAGTAACATGCCTCAATAGGTAAGTGGAAACTGCGTTGGTTTTCCATCCCAAACCTTATGGGTTCAATTCCCACATGGTACAACGTTTTTTTTATTCATTCCAGATAAAAAAAACACAAGAAAACTATTTACAAAACACCAATAAATATAACAATACATGAAATGAAGCAGAAGAAGAAAATAATCTTATCTGCCCCTTCTCAAACTATTTTTTTTTTCAAACACTCTTTTATTGGATAAAAAAAGTAGAATGTGTTAACAGGCATATTAACTCCTTTTTTTATACAATAAAAGACAAACGTAAAATTAGTTGTTTGAATCGAGTGTTTGAAAAAAAATAGTTTGAGAAGGGGCAGATAAGATTATTTTCTTCTTCTGCTTCCTTTCATTTCATGTATTGTTTTATTTCTTGTTGTTTTGTAAATAGTTTTCTTGTGTTTTTTTAATCTGGAATGAATAAAAAAAAAAAAAAAAACGTACCATGTGGGAATTGAACCCATAAGGTTTGGGACGGAAACCCAACGCTGTTTCCACTGACCTATTCAGGCATGTGAATTTAGCTTGGTCAACTTCTCCTTTAAACGAACCGCCCCTCATAAAATTCTGGCTACGCCCATGTTTTATACTTAAAGTCCAACACCCACCATGTTTTCAAATTGCATCGCCATTAATATTTATTAGTTTATTTAAAAAAAATACAGGAGCGATTACTTATATTGTGGAGAAATAACGGTAAATGTGTTATTTCATGATTTATAGCAGATTTTAGCATGCAGCTCCGGGAAAATCTGCTCCTCTCCATATATGGGCATTCACAAGGGCATTCACGTCACCAAAGTGACGCCTTGGAGTTACAGGCGAGCGAAGAAAAGAAAAAGGAAGCATTTTTAAATATTCCCTAAAGCTGCCTGTGTTGATTTAATCCTGCTGTCGCTCACTCATGTCATCATATTCTGAGCGAGCATCCACGTAGACATACTAGTTTAATTCGTTTGATCGAGACAAATTCATTCATTTCCGCATCGACTTTTTATTCTCTCCCCCCGTGACCAGAAAGGCAGTCAGAGCCAGCCGCGCAGCTGAGCTCTGCGTGCGAGCTCCCCGCGTGCTTCCGACCCTGCTCCTTGCAACAAGGCTGAGGAGAGCAAATGCATACACTCGAGGGAGCAAATTACACCGGCACGAGGAACTTCAAAGGTGACCAGCGGAACGAGGAGCCATAGACGCGCGCGGCTCGCAGCTCGCTCCTTTGGGCAGATGAGAGCAACAACAGGTCCGCAGCGGTGTTATAAAATAAATAATAAATAAAATCAGAGCGCTGGTCCATATACACACAAATACACCAGGAAATATGCAGGAAATATGCAGTTTTCTCCCACTCTCTCTCATAAACCTCCATGGAAACGCACTCCTACCTTTCTGCTTTCTGGGTGGAGATGTCACAAAAGTCACATGACCCTTCGGGACTCTTCGGCCAGGTTTCCGGATTCATTCGGGAATGTTTTTTTTTTTTTTTTTTTTTAACCCTCGCCTGGCCCAAATGCAAAAATGAAAATAAAATTCATAAAATACTACAGTAATTCTCCAATATGGTGAATTGTTACTGTCACGGTGGGTGTTGTCCTTTAAGTTGGTTGAGCCTAACCAGGGGTTGCTAGGTGAGGGGCTGGACTCAGGTTTGAGGTGGGTTGTGGCTGCGGTTTGTGACGTCACAAACCGTAGGATTTGAAAACGAAGTGTTTCTATCAAAGATAAATAAATATACTTAGAGTAAATAAACCACTGGGTGCATTTTTTTGGCCCTAGGACTGTTTTTTTATGAAGTACATACCCAAAGTTGAGTAAAAAAACCATTAAAAAGTGAATTTTGCATCTGTGGTCACCTTTAACCAACAGGTGGCAGTCAA
Organism: Garcialebias charrua; assembly: GCA_038048925.1. Lineage (NCBI taxonomy): Eukaryota > Metazoa > Chordata > Actinopteri > Cyprinodontiformes > Rivulidae > Garcialebias > Garcialebias charrua. The sequence continues at coordinate 36,268 of JBBPBX010028253.1, forward strand.
GACTTAAACTTTTCATGAGGTGACCTTTTCTTTCTACTTCCGGCCGCTAGAGGCGGCGTGGTTGACTCCCGTTAGCTTGTGAGTAGCACCTAACAACTAGGTAAAAATATCAACATTGGAAAGAGTTGGAGCCTGTACGTGATAATCGCTCGAACCATGTTCTTGTCAGAGACAACTCTGTGTGATTAGACAGTTTAGATGGCTTCAATTGAGTTTTTAAACTTTTAGTGAAATCTCCGTTCGTCTTGTGTGGGTCACGTAGTCTGATTACAGAGCGGGGCGGGCCGACGACGCAGCGTGCGTAGCGCGTCACCAGCTTCCAGCGAGGCGGAGCTCGCTATACAAAAATGTGACGTCAACCAATGAATCACAGTGCTTGTAGTTCTTTTCTTAAGCATTCATGGTTAATGTAGTCTTATTTCCTTCGACCAATGCA
>JBBPBX010028254.1:12207-23289 GCA_038048925.1 Garcialebias charrua
GTAACAGTCCAATAATAATAATAATAATAATGAATTCAATTTATAATGCACTTTTCATTAATAAAAATCTCAAAGTGCTACAAAGTGTAACAAAGCAAAGATCAAAATAAAACAAGTGATAAAATCAATAATAATATCGACTAAGATCAAAGATAAAATCATGTGGAGGCAGAATAGGCTTGCTTAAAAAGAAAAGTCTTTATGCTGCTTTTAAAGTCAACCAGTGACTGTGGAGCTCTCAGGTCGTCAGGGAGGGAGTTCCACAGGCGGGGGGCAGCCACACAGAATGCTCGGTCTCCCATGGTCCTCAATTTGGTCCGAGGAATATGAAGGAAATTACTGTTCTGTGATCGTAGAGACCGGGTGGATGAATATGGTGCAAGAATGTCCTTTAGATAGTCAGGTGAAGTTCCGTGCAAGCATTGATGGGTAATGAGAGCAGTTTTGTACTGCATAGCACTTTAACTGATATTAAGTGAAACGTGTTAAATGTTATTTATTAGCATTAGTCACCTGCAATGCTGTCTCACTTGTGGAGGCTTGTTCCAGGTTCCTAGCTGCAGTGTGGGATCCTCTGCACTCGTTCATGAAGGATATGGATTTGTCTATCCATTGTGCTGTAAGACTTAATCATGCTAACGGGGCTGAAACGACATCTGAATGTCTGTGGTAAAACTCACCCAAGTGCTATTGGCTATTAGCTTCTCAATGATGTCGAAAATGAAGCTTGTAAGGCTACATCGGCAAAATATCTCCAACTGGGGACAATATAGCGAGGCTCAATGTAGACCACAAATCTTGGGAATCAGAAATCCTCACCACCAAAAAAACAACAACTTCCACACCACCAACATTTTGAATTTTCCTCTCCGCCATGATCAGATCAGGTAGGCGTGCGTGACGTCTTTGCGTTGTGCTGCCGCTGCAGACATCCTTGTCACTGGGTTGTCATACAAAAACAGCGTCTTTTATATCGGTGAGTTATTTTGATGGAATGGCCGATGTCCGATATTGAACTTTAACGCTAATATCGGCTGATACCGATACAATGCCGATAATATTGTGCATCCCTAATCAAGATTCTTTTTGATAAAGAATTTATTTATTGTTGTTTAGGCTCTTGTGGCTGGGCTGCACAGACCGTATGCCATCACTGCATCAAACTTTTGAGCTACAAACCCAGCTTACCTTTTCACACATCGACTGTTTTGGCTCTGTTACTACCTCGCTCGGCGCCACAGTCCTCGGTCCATTCAGACATCACATTGAAATGGTCCGAAGGAGTTCCAGCTGAAGTGTTTTGTGAAAGTGCCCATAGAAATGCAAATGGTAGACACTTCACAGATGAGCAAACTAGTTTTGAGGTTTGGTCATCTGATGGAGGGTGTTGAGTCCAGTTTTTCACAGGATCCATTTCCTGTTTAGAAACAGACCACCTGACAGAAATAAGTCTTGTGAGCCTGTGGTTGTCACCTACTAACTGTTACTTCATTTTGTTGTCAGTTTTTACTGGATTAAAGCTCCACTAGAATTTGTCTTGTTGTTGAGTTCTAGCTGTTACCATCCTAAATCGTGTCCTTTGTCCAAGCATCTACAAAAACATACTCAACCACGGTCCTTAGTTGTGATGGTCTCCCTAGCTGGATTTTACCTTTTGTGTATTTTTGTCATTTGAGGGGGAGTGGTGGTGTAGAGGCTAGAGAAGGTGGACCTGTGATCGGAAGGTCACCGGTTCTACTCCCTGGATTGACAACATCAAATTGTGGGTGGGAAAAGTGAAACACCCCCACCTGCCTCCACCGTTTTTTGCCCCAATCTGGGACCTTGAGCAAGGCCCTTAACCCCCATCATCTGGTCCCCTGGGTGCCCTAGATAGCAGCTCTCTGCTCCACACAGAGGGCTGTGGTAGCTCAGTGGTCTGTGGTTCAGTCAAGAAGGACATCCAGAGTAAAAACAATTGCCAAGGCTTGGTGTGAGTTAGTTCACTGTGGTGACCTCTGAAGAAGGGAGCAGCCGAGAGAAGAAAAAAGTATTTTTGTCATTTGACATTTTTTCCCATCTCCTGAAGACATTGTGCAAACATTTCCAAGAATACAGAAGTTATGATTTGAGCAGCAGAAAGATTCATATTATTACAGTATTATAAATAATCAAGGTTCAAAGCAACTTTATTATCCCCAAAAGGCAAATAGTTTCACAGCTAACAGTATAACAGATGGAACGAACAACTTCTCGAAGCTATTTGTTTTACATCATGGCAGAATATTAATTATATGTTGTGATTCTATTGATGGGGTTTTCTGTTTAAAATTATTGTTTATTTTCTGACTTTGCTTATTATAACATTTGTATGAATCAGTTATTAATCATACTTGTCAGTACTCGTGAAATTCAGAGGGTGGAGTCCAACTCTATGGTCATGTCAGGCAAATTCTCTTTAAATTCATTCAACTGTTTGTAAACTGAATCATGAAGAATGCTGAATGCAAAAAGAACATTTTAAAGTAACTTGCATCAAAGTTCATATGATATATATAGGGTGTGTATGTGTGGCTACAAACATAAGATTAGATGATCAGGATTCTCTGAAGGCTAGAATGACTTTTACTTTGCATCTCATTTGTACTCAGATACCTGGATTTCCAAGTTCCTGGTCCAAAGCATCAACTACATATCAAAGGTATCAACGTGAAAAGGTGGAGATTCCTCACTAGATCTGACCTCAAAATTCAATATGTTTGACTTTCACATGAAAAGTTGTATAAGCTGCAGTAGTACCCTTTTTATTTGTAATTTTACTTACCAGTAGTTCAGCTAAACTGACATGGCCAAGTGTTGCTGCAATGTTTGAATACCCAGAATGCAAAAAAATATTATTGGCTTCTATTTCTAATGGTAGTTAGTCGAATCACTGAGCACAACAATTAAAACATCCAGTAGTTTGTCTGACTTGCAACTCAAATATGGTTTAGTTGGGTTTGACACCATTCCACAAACTGAGTTCCAACTTCTGAGGTAAATGAAACCAAGCCTGAGTCACTATGTTGTGACATGTTTACTGACTGCCAGGGAATGAAACATCAAGCTGTTTTCAGTCTTGGATTGTATCTTTACTATAAAACAGGCAAAAATTGTTTTTCTCAACTTTTCTATTAAGTGAATCGTAGTGTTTCTGCAGTGATAAAATGATAAACAATGGACAGTAGAGAGGTGAATCTATAGACATATGTACTGTATATCTACAGGCCATGTAAATATAGTAAAAATATCCCTTTTTAAGTAAATTTCAATTAAAGCTTCAGTATGTAGCTTTTTTTATAAACATATTTCTTCACTCTGTCACTACCTCCTGACAGACTGATGTTAGCCAGGTAATCTCTGAAAAAAAAATAAAAAAAATATTGTCCCCTTGCTTCTCCAGGTGGTAAATAAGCATTTCTAAAAAGAAAAGGTGACACGCCATTTTCCAGCCAATAAAAACAGAATTTGTAACCAGCCAATAAAAACAGAGCTTGAATTTGAATTTCAGCAGACCATGGGAGAGCAGAGCCATATATGGCTCTGAGGCAGTGGCGGTTCCTCAGTTAACCACCAGGGGGGGCTATTTTCTCAAAAATGAAAAAATAACGTTTCAAGTTTTTCTGGTGTTTATTTATCAAATGCAGATTAAAACTAGGCCAACAGTACAATGAAATGCTCAGATTGAGAACCAACAATTTAACTCACTAAAACAACAAAGAACAAACAAAAAAAAATACTAAAGCATGCAATAAAGGTACAAAAATAAAGTACCTACAAATGAAAAAGTAATACAAGGTCCTACAAACATAGTAAAAAACAACATGGTAGAATTTCAATGGTGCAACAGGATGTATTTAAATGAATAAGTAGTTCAAGGTTGTAATTTAAGCTACACACACATATCTATATATATATACATATATATATTATATATATATATATATAGCACATAATTACTGTCAGAAGCTAATATTAGTTTGTGACAGTAATTATGTGATATATATTGCACATAATTACTGTCACAAGCTAATATTAGCTTGTGACAGTAATTATGTGATATATATTGCACATAATTACTGTCACAAGCTAATATTTGTTCAACAAATATTAGCTTTTGCACCAAGCCACATCTTTGCACCAAGCCACATCTGTGACAACAAATTTTGTTGTCACAGATGTGGCTTGGTGCAAAGTTATTGCCAGTTGTTTAGTGTTATTTATTGAGAGTCCAGTAATCTGACAGCCAGTGGATAATAGCTGTCCTTTAGTCTTTTTGTGTGTGATGACAGATTCCTGTATTGTCTGCCCGAGGGTAGTAGATGGAAGAGCCCTTGTGCAGACTGGAGGTGATCCTTGATGATGCTGTGTGCTTTACACAGATGTCTGCTGTGGTAGATGTTCTTTTTGTGGAGACTGCTACTAGTGATGTTCTCTGCTGTTTGCACCACCCTCTGTAGTGTTTCAGCTCTAAACGCTAAGGTATCACACTGTGTAGTTAAATGAACTATTTCAACAAAAGCAGTGTTCTACGTTTTGTACATAAATTTTGCCCTTCTATCCTTGAGAGAAGCAAATTTCTCAATGACTCTTTGGTTGAAGTCAGGGACGGCTTTGACCAGATTTTTCTCCATGGAGAGCATGGCCAATGCATTGAGTCGATCCTGTGACATTGTGTTCCTGAGGAAGGTCTTTATTCTCTTCAGTGTTGAGAAGCATCTCTCAGACTCAGCTGTGGTCATAGGAGTTGTGATGAGGATTTTCAGCAGAGTCACAGTCTCTGAGAAGGTGTCATGAAGATTGTTCCCCATGAAGAGCTCGTACAGAGCCACAGCACCACTGCAGCTCCTGAAATCTTCATCGCTGTAGATGAGAGCCAGTTCAGTTTTCAGCTTGTTCTTGTTCAGCAGTGGGTACGCCTCCATGGTGGAGTTCAGTGCTGCTTCAGGGAAATGACTGTGGTAATGCTGGAATCTGTCTGCCTGCAGCAGCGTAGCACTGATCAGATGATTTGTGAAGGTAAATCTTTGTTTTACATGGGCCAAGATTGTGTCACAAACCTAAAAAATGAATGCACCACTTTAATAAAATAGCCTCCTGACTAACAGCAGTTTAAATTTGTTCTCCTTGGAGGACATCTGTACACCTGAATATCTCCCACCCACAGCATATTACTGAATTAACTCTTTTTGCTCTCTACAGAGACTGAGGAACAGCTTCTACCCTGAGGTTGTTAAGACTCCTGAATCTCTTACCAGAAGAATCACTTTGAAATATCACATGTTGCTGCTGATCTGTTTCATGTTTCTGTGTTCATTCGTGCCCATCTGCTCATACAGACTCATGTTTGTGCTGCTGTTTGGAGTAATGCTTTCTATGATATTAGTGCTTAGTGTATTGTTAGTAGATGTATTTCTTAGTTCATATCTTAGATGTTATTACTGTTTTTCTCTTACATTTTATTGGTGGATGTAACTGGGACCCTGTGTACATAATCTTGTTTCATCACATGTACCACATGTGGTGCAAATGGCAATAAAGATTCTCTGACTGATTTTGTGCTTTTCAATTATGCTAAATATGAAAGGGTGGGTTTTGGCACCTTTCTCTTCCATATGAATAATAAAATATTGGGCATGGACAATATTTATTTTTCCTGGTATTCAAGAGGATAGGGAAATGGCTAGTCAGCTTTCTAATTATTTAACATCTAACAATTTATGAGTATATGTGTACATTTAATAGCAACAATTCAAATTGACATTGTAATTAGAAAGATGTAGTGCTCCTCACTTTTTCAAAATACAGAACTAATATGATGAAAAACATTGTACGGTAAAAGACACATCATGCATTTAGCTGCTCACCTCTGTNATTACCTGATGAAGGAGTTTTAATGCAGCTCTTCGTTCACGTTCGGATGACAGTTTCCAGCGCGTTCACGTGACGTGTTGCTGCTGCGTCACTCATGCAGCTGCTGCAGAGTCTTCATGAAACAAAGTCCACACAAGCTGCGCGTGCGCTCATCTTTTAACAAGAAGGAGACCGCACGAGATGCTAACGGCTAAATGCTGCGCGTGCCACGCGAAAATAGCTCCGTGCTGAAACGCGCACCGGAAATTTTGTTCCGCGGTGCATATATTCCCCTGTTAAGAACGTTTAATGAGTGAAAAAATAACCGAAACGGTACGCAGGTGGACCGAACCGAACGTGCTGTACCGAAACGGTTCGGTAAACCCATTACAACCGTTACATGCCTAATATATATATATATATATATATATATATATATATATATATATATATATATATATATATATATTTACGCGCGCGCACACAAAAGCATGCGCGCGCCTGCATGCACCCTTTAAAAGAAAGCAAACTCCGCTGTTAAACAACAAGCCGTGGTGGTCTAGTGGTAAACACGTTGCGCTGCCACTCCCAAGGACGTGAGTTCGAATCTCACATGGTTGAGTTTTTTTTTTTTTTTTATAATACGGTTATACGGGTACAGCGTGCAAAACTGTAACTAAAGCCTATTTTTATTTTACAGAAGAGAGCCATAATAATTATTACAAGAAAACATTACTGCCATCCATCAAATGTTTTGTTTTACAAATTGAAATTGCTAAAGTTTTTTTTTTTAATGATTTGGTTGACTATAATATTCTTTTATTATTGTTCAAAGCTCAGAATTTATGGTTTTGTGTGAGAAATCATTTAATATCTTATATTTTTTTTATATATGTGATTGCTATTTGAATTGATTGTTAATTTTGTTTGAAGAAGGGGCAGAAATAATGAGATTTTTTTCTTCTTCTGCCTCCTTTCATTTCATGTATTGTTTTGTTTTATAATGTGGTTTTGTAAATAATTTTCTTGTGTTTTTACAATTTGAAATGAATAAATTCAATAAAAAAATAAAAAAAGTTGGAAGAGGGAGGGAAGAGGGAGGGATTTATTATAATTTATCCCCCACGTCTTGCCAAGTATAAACACTCAATGCGGTCGGTGACACACGTCAGCGCTGGGTTCACTCAACGGGGGGGTAAAAGACATGAGACACTAGTATAAACCCAGCTTAAGGGACAAAGGATTAAGATGAAGGTTTTTAGAAGGACAAACGTAACATCAGAATAAAACCAAAAACATATATCATCTAAAAACTGAGAACTCAACTGAACCACATTTGTGTCATCTATGGTAAATGTGTTTTATTTTATTCTTAAGCTTTAAATCACAGGCTTTATGCTTTCCAAAGTGACTACCGGTAGCAGCATCCTAACAGGGGGTGGGGGAGGTAAATTCTGCAAATGGAATCTGTGTATTTTATAAACATGTATCATTATAAAACCATAAAAGCAGATAAGATAAATAAAAATATTCAGATTCAGATAAGCCTGCATCAAAGAATTGACAATGAATTCCTCTTGCTACAAATAAAACTAGGGGAATCAAATCTTGCAGAACCATGTTAAAATAATCCAGAGCTTTAATCACCCATTAAATATCAAAACATGAAAGCCAGGCAGCACAGTGAGAAGTGTAAAGTAAAGTATAAAGTCCCTACATGAGAATGCCAGACCCAAGCTTTGTTTCATAATGTTAGTAAACAATTTGTTCATTACATTTAAGTAATTCAGCATTTACCATAAAAATAAAAACTGCAGTCTTTTTGACAGCCATGGTTGTTTAGTTATTTGGAAGGAAGACAGACAGACAGACAGACAGACAGACAGACAGACTCACTCTATGGGCTTGTTTACAATCGAGTTCAAATCTCTTCAGTAATGCCATCTCTGCAAAGTTACAAATGTTCATTCATTGTATGTTTCATGTTTAAAGCTTATTTTACATTCAATGACAAAATGTTAATATTTGGTTAATATGTTCCCTTATCAGTCAGTCACTCGGTGCAACATAAATGCTATGGTAAATTGCGCTCCGCGCGATTACCTGAAGGAGTACAATCACGCCTTTACGGCAGGGGCGTCAGCGTCACGCCAGAGACCCTGCCCTCTGGGTACTTAAGGCGCTGACGTAGTGCTGGACGATAATTCAATAACGATAAATATCGCGATATACTTTTATTCAATAACGATGATATGAAGTTTAAGCATATTTTCGATATTTCGATAGGATTTTACAACGTTTCACTGACGTTTTTCTGTTTCTGTTCGGGTTGGAGCGGCTGCTTCAACAACCCGCCCGGACAGAAAAAGCTGTGACACAAAACGTGCGTGGTGACGTCGTTGTTACGCAGCGCTCACTCCAGCAGCAGGCGTTAGCGGTAGCAGGCTAAAAGCTAAGCTAGTCTCCAAAGCGCGTTAAGTTTTCGCTTCAAAACGAGTCAAACGAGTGCTCATGACCGTCAGAATGTGACTGAACAAAGTTTCACAAGCGAAGAGAAAGCAGACGACATCACTGATGAGAGGAAAGACTAATTCGTCGGTGTGGACGTAGTTCGGTTTTGTTAAACTGCAGGTCTCATCTGCAGCGAGTCTTACTCGGTTTCTTTATTTTGCAAAACGTGACAAAGTCGTTCTAACTAGCGGTGGGAACATCTATTCTAACTTGTTTAATCTGAAGAGTTTCCACTCGATAGAATATGATGAGAGTCAGAAGATGAAGAACAATAAAGTTTGAGCCAACGTTTCCCTGAAACTACGACGTAAACAAACAGCCCCAGCAGCGCTGCATGTTTTTTAAATTCAAAATAAAACAAATTCATCAGAAGAAGAAAAAACACTGAATGAAAATGTGCAGAAAGACGAAAATAGTGTTTTAATATCTGCCCCTTGTTTAAAAAATACAAAATAACTACAAACAAACAACAACCTTCACTTCACCTGCACCACACCTTCCCAACAACTTTGATTTAATCATATTTTAAAACATATAAATAGTTTTAGAAATGTTTATGGTGATATCAAGTCAACACAATCCTGTTTCCTGATTTACAACTCAGCTCCTTCAAACTAGTCCTAAATGGAGGTTTTACAAACATTTACATTCCCTTCAGGGTTTAATAACTTTAAACAAATTTTAATTGAATATTTGGGGGGTAATTTTTTTTCAGTTTTATACATGACTTGTAAAATACTATGTTCAACCAAATCATAAAATTTTAATAATTTAAACTGATGAAATATTTGTTGGGTGACCATAGCACTTCCTACTAATAATTCTTGTAGCTCTTTAAAAACAAAACAAAAAAAACAGGGTTTGTAATAGTTTTACATGCTTTTCCCCAAACTTCAATACAACAGATTAAATATGGAACAATCATTACATTATTCAATATATTCAAAACTTTGTCATTCAAAAACTATTTTACTTTATACAGTAATGCAATTGATTTTGTTATTTTTATTCTTAAGTAATTTCCATGAGATTTCTATGTCAGCTTCTTATAAATAACAACACCCAAAAGTTTTATTTAATTAACTATGAATTTCAATGCTGTAAATTTTAAAGATGTTTAAAGTTAAAACTATTAATATTGACACAGTTGAGAATTTTATGGCAAGAAAGTTCATGCTCAATAATCCACGTACCAAATCCAATAATTTTCAGTCGGGTCATCTGGACAGTTTCTTTTTATAGAAATTGGATGGAGGATGGAGGGTGAAACGTTTCTATAAAAAAGAAAGTGTCCAGATGACCCGACTGAGAATTATTGGGTTGAGAAGTTTATGTTTATTTGATGGTGATTTCCATCTTTTTGGAGGCTAAATACAAATACAAGGAGAACATTAATTTATTTGTATAGTTTATAGTTTTTTTTAGGCTTTTATATTGTTTATATCGATATCAAATTATATCGTTATCGACCGAAATTAAGAACTATATCGTGATAAAAATTTTGGCCATATCGTCCAGCCCTACGCTGACGCCCATCCTACTTTCTCTTATTGCCCTTCACCTCGCTTAAACCTGAACTCAACTTTCTTTGCGGGACTTCTCTGTGCTTCATCGCTCGACCAGAGGTGAGCTTGCTAACTACACAGGGCGTACAGAGAATTCTTCCTGCGTACTGCCGGGCTAGCGAAAGCTAGTCCGGCACATTTTACCTTATCCCCAAAGTTTTTTCTTCTCCTCTCTCCGCAGACTGCTTCGCTCGACGGCGCTAAACTGCGTCACATCGCTACCTCTGCTAATTTCGTAGCAGGCTAGCCAGCGAAAGCGACGCGACGGAGGAGATGTCTCAAAAGAAAAAGAAAAAGGATTTTGGAAGGACTCGCTCGCCTTATCTCGGACATGCCTCCGGAGAAAGGAAAGCGAAAGTCAAGACTTCCGAAAAAGACGAGCAGGACGACGAGCCCAACCTCGCGCGCCTGCCCCAGCGGATGCGGTTTTTCCCTCTCGGCGACGGACACCCATGAGGCCTGTCTTGTCTGCTTAGGAATGCTACACGCTAACATGGCGCTGGATGCGCCCGAATCATGCCCACACTGCAGCCAGATGCTGGAGGCTGTGATGGTGTGATCACACCGGATAGCGTTTCAACGGCAGTAGCGTCCAGCTTACATGCAAAGTCAATGGGGGTGGATGCGCCCAAATCATGCCCACACTGTAGCCAGATGCTGGAGGCTGTGATGGTGTGATCACACCGGACAGCGTTTCAACGGCAGTAGCGTCCAGCTTACATGCAAAGTCAATGGGGGACGCGCTTCCAGCCGCGTCTTGGCATCGGGCGTCACGTCACGTGCGTGTTGAGCGTGCTGGAAAGCGTTTTTCCGTGCACGTGAACCCGCGTCACCCTCCAAAGCACGCATTCACCATGTTGAAGATTTCGCCGTTCAACTCTCCCTGATTGGTTGATCAGGGAGAGTTGGGGGGAGAAGAGAGGGGGTCAGGGGGAGAGGGGGAGAGTCCCTATGTGACGCGGAAACGATTGCGCAACTACGTGACGTATTGTTTGTGGGACACAGAAAAAACCTGCGGAGTCATGGACTATGGAAGAGAAACTCATTGTAGCTGTGTGTTCGCGACAAGTCCTTCACGACCAGTCAAGTCTGCTCTACAGAGACAGAAATAAAAAGCTCCTCGCCTGGCGGAGTG
>JBBPBX010028254.1:23598-36703 GCA_038048925.1 Garcialebias charrua
CATCCTACTTTCTCTTATTGCCCTTCACCTCGCTTAAACCTGAACTCAACTTTCTTTGCGGGACTTCTCTGTGCTTCATCGCTCGACCAGAGGTGAGCTTGCTAACTACACAGGGCGTACAGAGAATTCTTCCTGCGTACTGCCGGGCTAGCGAAAGCTAGTCCGGCACATTTTACCTTATCCCCAAAGTTTTTTCTTCTCCTCTCTCCGCAGACTGCTTCGCTCGACGGCGCTAAACTGCGTCACATCGCTACCTCTGCTAATTTCGTAGCAGGCTAGCCAGCGAAAGCGACGCGACGGAGGAGATGTCTCAAAAGAAAAAGAAAAAGGATTTTGGAAGGACTCGCTCGCCTTATCTCGGACATGCCTCCGGAGAAAGGAAAGCGAAAGTCAAGACTTCCGAAAAAGACGAGCAGGACGACGAGCCCAACCTCGCGCGCCTGCCCCAGCGGATGCGGTTTTTCCCTCTCGGCGACGGACACCCATGAGGCCTGTCTTGTCTGCTTAGGAATGCTACACGCTAACATGGCGCTGGATGCGCCCGAATCATGCCCACACTGCAGCCAGATGCTGGAGGCTGTGATGGTGTGATCACACCGGATAGCGTTTCAACGGCAGTAGCGTCCAGCTTACATGCAAAGTCAATGGGGGACGCGCTTCCAGCCGCGTCTTGGCGTCGGGCGTCACGTCACGTGCGTGTTGAGCGTGCTGGAAAGCGTTTTTCCGTGCACGTGAACCCGCGTCACCCTCCAAAGCATGCATTCACCATGTTGAAGATTTCGCCGTTCAACTCTCCCTGATTGGTTGATCAGGGAGAGTTGGGGGGAGAAGAGAGGGGGTCAGGGGGAGAGGGGGAGAGTCCCTATGTGACGCGGAAACGATTGCGCAACTACGTGACGTATTGTTTGTGGGACACAGAAAAAACCTGCGGAGTCATGGACTATGGAAGAGAAACTCATTGTAGCTGTGTGTTCGCGACAATTCCTTCACGACCAGTCAAGTCTGCTCCACAGAGACAGAAATAAAAAGCTCCTCGCCTGGCGGAGTGCAGTGAGGACTCGGTATACTGGTAAGCTCCTCCCACACACCCAGCAGCAGTTTCGCGTTCAGGTCTGGACACCAAGTGCATCCACTTGCGTGCGTGACGAGCTTTTTGGAAGTTGAAACGCTGTTCGGTGTGATCACACCATAAGGAGGCACCGGGCGGACTTCGTCGCCAAAGCCATGGGCGCTACCGCAGTGCCAACAGACCCGGACATGACTGAGCTTCTCACTCCTACCCCGGAGCTCGAGAACATGGCTCTGGAGGACAGCACCCAAGGCGAATAGGGTGACAGCCAAGACACGCTGGCTCCCATCGGGGACTTAACAGTCGACTTCGACACTCGAGGCTTGATGAATGAGGACGAACTCTCGATTTCAGCCTCAGATGAATTTTCTGCTGATGATGCCGACCCTGAGTACGACAAACAGGTGGGAGACCTCTCTCACACCCCAGCGCCTGTGCTCCCGGAGACTGACTTTTCGATCCCTGCTCTGTTCGACTTGTGTCACAGAGCAACGGACGCGCTGCAGATCCCATGGCCAGAACCTCCACCCCGTCAACAAGTCACGAGGTTGGCAGGAAATTATTTTTACTCAAAACAGCAGTCCGCCACAAGTCAAAGGATACCCATCTTTCCGGATTTCCTCACAGAGCTGACTCGCACCTGGACCCAACCCAGGGCTCCCATGCTGCTGCCGCTCTCACAAATCCTCGACGTGGACGGGGTGGATGCACCGGGCATAGCCAACGTGCCACAAATGGAGGACACACTGGCTTCTCACCTGGCCCCCAGGTCATCCGGGACGAAACCAACTTTGCCCAGCAAAGCCTGTCGAGCCTCGGCTTCTCTGCTCGAGAAATGCTACAGGACTCAGGGCCTCGCGGTGCGCGCAATGAACGCATCCGCCATGATGCAGGCATACCTGGCTGAAAAACTGCAGGAGCTCCAGGTAACGACGGACAGAGAGGCTGCCGCCGACCTGCTGGAGGAAGCACGCAGGGCAACAGACTTTGTGCTCCGTATGATGGGGACAACAGCTGTTGCACAAGGCAGAAGCATGGCTGAGGTGGTCATCGCACAACGCCATCTGTGGCTGACTCTAACTGACCTCCCGGAGGGACAGAAAATTCCTTTTCTGCACCACTCCATAGAGCCGACGGGATTATTCGGAAAAGCTCTGGATCGAATTCAGACCAGACTGGACCAGAGGCGCAAACAGGCTGAGGCTCTCCAGGTAGGCATCCCCAGAAGAGCCTTCGCCCTCCCTCCCCAGGGAGTCAGCTGGGAGCATCCCGCAGCCTCGACACCACTCGACCACACGTGTCCCACCGCAAAAGTGGCCGGCATACGAGGCCGAGCACCGGCGGAGAACACCGCCGGACCCGCCTCGGGCCGAACACGCCTGGAGTAAGAACAGATTTGTTCCCCGCCAGGCGGTCAGACATAGGGCCTCCTCGGCGAACCGGGACGCCAGACAGAAACGGGCCAGACGAACCAGGCCCTCTTCTTTACTTTGCACGATCACCCGCGCACGTGGTACGGGAAATGATCTTTTCACGGCCAGACTTTGTTTGTAACATGGTACAAAAAGCTGGTGACTTTACTTTACGCACGAATCATGTTTTTTCAGCTGTGATTGACATAAAGTCAAATATGTCGTTACACATAAGCATGAATAAAGCTAAAAAAACAGCCTCTCTCTGTTTCTGGACTCAAAAAAAAGAAGAAAAAAGAAACAAACAACAAACAAAACACAGTAACATCAGCAGCACAACCCCCTCTGTTCTTCCAACCGACATAAAGGGCGGGGGCCATCATTCCCCCCTCCCTCACGGCTCACGGGGTGTTAGTCTTTTCAATAAGCCCCAGCTGGGTGTCTCGGGTCTGTCTGCAAGAGACAGTACCAGAGGCGCCGGCAAACAGGCCCGTCAGACCTCACAGAGACAGGTGAGGGGGTCACGTGCTCCAGTACCCGCCCTGGTGTAAACCACGGGGCAGGCAATACACAAATCAAACGAACCTGTGTCACGTCCGCGCTCCAGGGGTGCGCGCCGACAGAACCTGGCAGCCTACCTTCCGAGCCAGCTTCTATTCATTGGATTTCAGTAAGTGACGGGGGGGTTACAACAGAAGTCCACAGGCCAAAACCAGTGTCACACGTTCACAAAGGAAGTGGTGATGATGCTGCAGCTTGTGTAAACACTCAATGCAGAGCAGAAATGGCACCAGGGCTAAATCAGATTCCTCTTCCCTCTAATCGAAGGGGACTGAACTTCCTGTCACCAGCCAAACAAAAAACTGCTCAACATGGAGAGCTATCTCGGACAACTTCATATTCGCCTGCTGAAACTGTCCACTTATCCTCAGTGGGCGACATGCCCTGTTCAAGCCATGATCCTGCAGCGTGTGACCACGCTCGCTATACTGAATCAGTTCTACTACTAAACGATACCCCCCCCATCAGGTGAAACACAGCCTCCCGGACCGGAGAACAGTGATCCAGACCCAACCGTGAAGCGGGCTGGAGTCAGGAGGTCTGCTCATATCCAGAACCTCCGAACCATGACTCCTCACCAAAACAGAAAAAACAGGCATTCTGTTTCGCTTTTGCCCAATAATGGCAGCAGATTGTCTCTGCCTCCTAACACTCTCGATCAGAGAGGTATGGAGGTGCATCTGCAAGAGGATCCTCTCCCTAACCTGGTTGACCCTCAAAGTGCCACAGAAACTAGGACCCTCGAGGAGGAGCTGGTTCCGTCACCTGCTCCTCTTCAGGGACCCACCATGTCACCAGAGGGAACAGCCTCGCCGCTTATGCTGAGAGCTGTGGCAGATTTCAGCTTGGTAGCTGAGAGGAACAAACTGGTGGCCTCAAGCCTACCCGAGAACGTGGTAAATACCATTCAATATGCTCGAGCTATGTCAACACAGTCTCTCTACGCCCGGAAATTACGTATTTTTGAAGCTTGGTGCATGGAAAGAAATATTATTTCTTATTCATGTGACTTGGTCCAGTTCCTCACCTTTCTTCAAGACCTGCTTGAGAAAAATCGTTCTTTCTCGACCAATAAGGTGTTTTTATCAGTTATTTCAGCTTGTCACGAGGGCTGGGGGAGTAGGACGCCTGGAGCGCACCCGCTCATCATAAGATTTATGAAGGGCGTGCTAAGGAAGAGACCCCCCAGCAGGATATTGACCCCTGGATGGGACCTTACTCTGGTCTTGGGGGCTCTCTGTGACCCCCCATTCGAACCACTGAGCGACATTAAGATAGATGTATTATCTTATAAGACCGCTCTGCTCCTGGCTCTGTGCTCGGCGAAACGTGTGGGTGACCTCCATGCTTTGTCCGTGCACCCAATGTGTACCAGGTTCTCCTCTGATGGGTCAAAGATCACCCTAAGGCCCAATCCTGCGTATATCCCTAAGGTCTTGACTCTGAACCCCAGAAGTCTGGACTTTGATCTCTCTTCTTTTCCTCTTGCTCCTGTCCTCACTCAGGAGCAGAAAAGGCTGAAGGCTCTCTGCCCTGTGAGGGCTTTAAGCACTTACATGCAGAGAACAGCTGAATGGAGGAAAACAAATCAACTGTTTGTGTGCTTTGCAGCACCAGCTACTGGCAGGGCCCTATCAAAGCAGCGCCTCTCACACTGGGTGACTGAGGCCATAAAAAGGGCGTACAGTAGCAAAGGTCAACAGGTGCCCTCTGGAGTGTGTGCCTACTCCACTCGGGGCCTGGCCACCTCGTGGTCATTGTTCAAGGGTGTACCAGTGGCAGACATCTGTGCGGCTGCGAACTGGAGCTCTACAAATATGTTTGCAAAGCATTACAGTTTGGACGTTACTGCGTGTGATGTCACTCAGGCTGTCCTTTCTAACCCACAGTAGAAAGCGACCTTGAGATGCCTATTGAATAAAGGCGGACGTTCACACTAGGATGCATTTTACTGAGCATTTCAAGGGCGTGAATGAATTACGTTCCCATAGCATTTATGTTGCACCGAGTGACTGGCTGATAAGGGAACTGAAAGTTATGCACCATAACTCATGTTCCCTGAAGGAAGGGAACGAGGTGCAACATACTTGGCCCTTTTCAATGCTGAAAGCTCTGTGAAGTGCATTATGGAGAAAGTAGGATGGGCGTCAGCGCCTTAAACACCCAGAGGGCGGGGTCTCTGGCGTGACGCTGACGCCCCTGTCGTAAAGGCGTGATTGTATTCCTTCAGGTAATCGCGCGGAGCGCAATTTCCCATAGCATTTATGTTGCACCTCGTTCCCTTCCTTCAGGGAACATGAGTTATGGTGCATAACTTTCAGTTTTGACTAGTGTTTGAGTAAGTCCACATGTGACCCCGTTTCCTTTTTTCAGTTTGAGATTTCCTGTGTTTAGAACATTTTGCAATGATAATACTGTACTGACAATTTCCTTTCACCAGATTTCATAACTCTGAGATGTTTATAAGTGATTGCAGCATCAGTTTAGATGGTTTTTGTACTTCTGGAAGTTACGACATAACATCCCATGAAATGTTTTCCGTTACACCTATACAGATAACAAATGCAACTTACAGTTTAGTTTTTAATTTGGATTATTAAATCTCAGTGGTATCAAAAAACAAGTCCGAATACTATTTGTAACTATAGGGGAAAAAAAAGTTGTTTTAAAAAAAGACTGATCTGATGTAATTGGCAATGATGATAGGTCCAACAACTAAATGCAGATGTGGCTATTAAAAAGAAAGATCAGGCGATAGCAGAAAGCAGGATCCACCGAAAAACCAACATACGGTAACTACAGTATACGAGTATGTACACAAGTAACAGACAGAGCATCTGTTTGTGTCACATAAACGCTGTATCTGCAATAGTAAAAAAAAAAAAAAAAAAATGGAGGAAAAAAGATTTAAAGCCTAATTTATCAGTGTACTGTACTGTAAAAGTTTAAAGTTTATTTTTAAGTTGTATATCAAGTTCAAGTAACTTTGTCATTCGCATCACATATAGCACATGTGATGTACCACATGTGCATGTACCACAGTGCAGCTTATTAAGCTGAAGATTCAAAGCCAGACAACTTCAATGTAACTCAAACTAAACACTTTAATGACTCTGAACAGCTAAACAAGCGGTGCGCCAACATCGTTGCTGAGGGATTTGAACAGTGACAGTTTGTAGTTTTCGAGATGAGTGTTTTTCTGGACTGGAATTGAACAGGGAATGCAATTAACCTTTGGTGCAATATATTCAAGTACGTAGGTAGGAATTATGCTGTGTAGGAGAACAGAGGTAGTTTTTATCTGCTTGTCTGAGGAGGTGCAGAGTGACTGAGCAATATCCACCACCAGGCACAATGGTGGAACCAGTGGATGACCAATGGCGGCCTTGACCACCATAGAGTACGTTAATCTTTGGCCACCTCAATCATTAGAGGAAACTATACTTTAAAGTGATATTAAAACAAAAAACAAACAAAACAAAAAACCACAAGTTTCCTCTAATGACTGGGGAGGCCAGTTTACATATTGGTGGCCATCTTGGATATTGATGAAGCATCCCAATGTTTGAAAGGAACTTTTCTTACACCTAGAAGCACCAAAATGGAAATTGGCACGTTGCCTATTTTTCAAGTTACCCAGCTCACATGATAAGCAGGTTGGACGGACAGATGGAGAGTACAGGTATTTACAAGTCTACTCTTCGCTCTGCAACGGGGGACAGCAAAACTACTCACACTCACATCAAATGCTTCTTGCTCTCAAGTTGGCATCATTACAAAAGCTCACCTGTCCTTTCAAAATAAGAGCATTTTCTTCTCGTCGAGAAAACACTCCCTGTTAATCGTGTTATTAACATTTCCAAGTGTTTTTATTTTATTTTAACCATTTTACTTTGCAAATATGTGTAATTGTATATTTGCATTTCAATAAAGCTAAGGGCCTGTTTACACGGCACGTATTTTGAGTGAAACCGCTCCTTTCTCTCTGTGTCTTTGCTTATCGTTGACACAACACCACTGGCCCCCCTCTTTGAAGGGCGAGATACACTCGAGCGTCCTCACGATACGCCAATACGCAGCGTACGTACGCCCCGTACGCCCCGCGTAGCCCCTCAGGGCAAGTACGCGCAAAAGTATTTTTTTACTACGCATACGCGATTCGCATACGCGATGCGCGGTGTCTGACCTAAACTTCCCCGGCGCCGGACTGTTTTGTATGTTACACAAATGAAATAAATTCCTCTTTTTTATCGCTGATCGGGCCTTTTCTTTTGTTTTTTTGCCTAAAGTCAAGTAACCGCTTCTTCCTCCGTTCACTCGATGAATGAAATGAATGAATTCAGGTCCTACCTGGGTGCGCGATGTTTTATATATTCCCTGGTGGGCTGTGGTGGGCTGTGGGCTGCAGGAAAAGCACTCCGTGCTCAGCTGCTCATATTACAACAAGGAGAACGCGAGCGTTTGGAGCGAAAAACTAGCGGAAGTGACGATCGGAAGTGACGGTACGGAGGAAATGACGTTAGAATTTGGAGCGAAAACACGAGAATCTACGCGAGAACGAAAGCCGAGTGTAGCAGCGGCTCCGTATACGCGCGTGTATACGCGCGTATACGGAGTCTGCTTCAGTGTATCTCGGGCTTGAATCCGACGGTTTCTTGATCCACTGCTCAGGGTGGAGGTTTTTCGCTGACCCCCCGTTGATAATGTAAACATCTCCCGTGGAGCTTTTGTTTGAACACATGCGCGCAGCACACACGCGCGGACAGTGACAGGCAGGCGGACATTTCACGTGTCACGCTGCACAATACAGTATGTGCTAATTATTACAGTTTAAAGGGGACCACACATGCAAAATTCACTTTTTAATGTTTTTTTACTAAACTTTGGGTATTTACTTCATAAAAAAACAGTCCTTGTGCCAAAAAAATGCACCCAGTGGTTTATTTACTCTAAGTAGATTTATTTGTCTGTGATTAAAAACGCTCCGTTTCACACTTCCTGCGGTTTGTGACGTCACAAACCGTAGCCAATCACCTCAAACCTGAGTCCAGCCCCTCACCTAGCAACCCCTGGTGATGCTCCACCCACTTGAGTATAAAAGATGTCACGGTTGCCTAGCGGTTTAGGAGCTGACCTGGCGGTCATTTATTCATTTATTTAGCCCATGGGGGGCTAGGGGTTTGCCCTGCTCCAGCCATGCAGCACATCTCGAGTAAAACCAGAATGTTTTATTACCTTGTTTGAATGAACTCTGTCTCGTTAAAACTGTGCACACACACTCTAGCGGTTTGGACTTGTTTCTTATATGATGAAGGACTACTGTTGCACAACTGTCAGTTTGGTTGAGCGGTTACGACACTTGACCGCCACGCAGGAGAGCGGAGATCGCGTCCCGTCAACGGCATCTTTTTTTTTCCCCCCCTTTTTTTTAAAGCCTTTTGTTTCGGAGAAATCGGGGTGAGACTAGATATATACATCGACATAATAATACTTTATAATTGTTATTTTTACGTTTTAGTTCAATTTTTAGTGTAATATCGCTCCCAACGCGAAGCCGGCAGAAAACTGTGCACACACACACTCTCTTCGCGTAATGAGTAATAAAAAAGAGCCATCAAGCACCACTGATCGATATATTTTCAGATTAGCAACTTATTTATTTTAAGAATACCTTTCACTTCATCAAAATCTAATCAAAACTTCAGCGTTCTAAATGTAGGTGGTTGTGATTATTTCTTATACGATGAAAGTCTGTTTTTGCACAACTGCACGGTTGGCCCAGAGGTAATGAACCGGACTCGTCATCCGAAGGACACAGGTTCGCGTCACGGTCGCGGATTTCCTTTTTTTTTTTTTTTAAGCCTTTTGTTTTGCAGACCGCCGGCGAAGACACCATCTGCGTGCGGGAGTTGTTGGGAGCTACTGACTTTTGAGGTCCGGGGGTCCGGTCAAAAGTTGCCTCATGCGGATAAATTAACTGGAGACATTCTGTGAACTTTGTGTGTGGACTGAAGCACGCTCCAACAAGCGCCGCATGCAACGAGCGGAGCACACCGCCCGCTCGGAGGAGGAAAAGCTATCATTAGCCTCGGAGCTAATGCTAAAAAAAGGAGCTGCAAATGGCGGCGCGCGCAGAGGGCTTTTGGTAAGTTATCTTAAGCTACTAGCACTAACAGTAAGTCAAATGAGTAATAAAAAAGAGCTAATTTTAAAATAACAACATATTAGAGATACTGGCTGTTGCAGAGGGCGTAGTTAATGTAAATAGGTCTTTGTAGGGCGTGGCTTTCAGACCTCATTATTCATAAACCGGTCGTTTAGAACGGAAGTGAAATTTGGCAGAATTAGAAAGGGGATATTTTTTAATCTAAGCATTATTTTGTGTATAAAATTGACTGAAAATGGTCTGGATAGCCCACAGATAAACCACAAAAAATTATATATCCTACATTTGGTCCCCTTTAACAATAATAAACAATATTTATGTTAGCGTGGGAGATATATAAAGTTATCTGAACTAAATTAATCTATCTGGACTCGTTACATCATTTAAACAATGCGTAACGTGCTATGAAAATGAAGACACCAGGTTTATTTTTTATTTATTTATTTATTCAACACCACAAACTGTATGTCACACAAACACTGAGAATTAAACTGAACACTATTAAAACACGTTAACTGAACTGTAAATACGTTAATGAACTGGACTCTTGCTGTGTGTTCATCTGGACCCCATCAGAACCGGTCCGCCTGTTGGAACGACAGCTTTTCCACCTGGCAAAAATAAAATAAAATAAAAACTCTGTTGTTGTGTGATCAAAGTAAACACAAGCAAACATTATATTAAGAACGTTGATTTACCTGCTGTAAGTCATGTTTTTCACAGAGTAAAGTCCAACATCATCCTTATCGTCACTCGGTTCTGGTCCACAGTCCACTCAGCGTCTGGTGTGGAGCTTGTTGGATGAAGAGAGTCCCACTTGGTGTCAAATCTGTCGACTATTATCCAAAATCCAGCTTTAACTTGTTGTTAATTTGTTGTTAGCTCAACTTTTAGCCCAGAAGAACGCAGCAGTCTGCCAGCAGAGTGAGGCAGCACGCATGCGCAGTGGGTGAAGGTTCAGCAGCACGCATGCGCAGTGGGTGAAGGTTCAGCAGCACGCATGCGCAGTGGGTGAAGGTTCAAAAATTCACAGCGCCAACTAATGACCCGGCATGGTAACTACACTGGATTCATGAGGGGAGGAGGGTGGCATGAGGGAGGGGGGAGATTCGAGCAGATTCGTGTCAACGCAAAACTTTTTCCTCTAATTAACATACCCAAAACCTCCGTTTCCCCCCACAGTGTCCGTGTAAACAGGGCCTAAGACTAAAAACAAAAACTGGGTATTTTTCTGAAAACGTTTAGCCTTTAAGGGGGGCTGTGGATGAGTGGTTAAAGCAGTTGTCCTCCAATGCAAGAGTCGTGGGTTTGATTCCGCCAGCAGTCACATGCCGAAGTGTCCCTGGGCAAGACACTGAACCCCTCATTGCCTCTGATGTAGTAGAGTGTAGATTGCTGTATGAATGGGTAAATGAGGACACAGATTGTAGTGTAAAGTGCTTTGAGTATATTGATACTCAAAGCACCTTTCTAACATAGAAAGGTGCTTTGAGTACAGTCTATTTACCATGTAATGGGCACTCTGCCTTACAATGCTGTTTAAAGTCCACTTTAGGTCTGATCGGGACACAGAATTGAACAGAAGAACAGAATTGAACAAGATTAGGTGGGTATGAAAATAATATCAAAGAAAAACTTGTGTGGTAAACCTCTGAGCAATAATAGGACAAGGATATAGAATAGAGAACAAAATAATAGTGAAATGAGAAACCAGGCTGGATTTCTAACTGCTAAATTGCAGTACTCGCTGTACAGACTTGCTGCAGGGGATCTTTACAAACACCTGAATGATCGCACAAATAACAAAACCATCTCCGTTTCAGTCCAGCAGATGTGACAATCATAAATCTGAAAGTATTTATACTGCAGTACTGCCAAGTCAGGTCAATATCACTTGCATAATTAAAGTACAATTGCCCATGTGTGTATTCACTGTTCTGTCTGACTTTTAGCAAAATATCTCAGAATTCTTTTAAATTTTTTAAAATAAAACAAAATCAATATGTTTCTTTTTGAGTCGACATGATTAAACTAATCAATCTTAAACAGAGAAAAAAACCATAACTCTGTCAATTTATAGACATTGAGCTAAATGTTGGGATTTGTAACCGAGTCATTAAAGTGAAACTAAACCCAAAATTAACTTTTTTTAGCTGATAAACTCCCTGGAATGTGTTTA
Source organism: Garcialebias charrua (assembly GCA_038048925.1). Classification (NCBI taxonomy): domain Eukaryota; kingdom Metazoa; phylum Chordata; class Actinopteri; order Cyprinodontiformes; family Rivulidae; genus Garcialebias; species Garcialebias charrua. Next base: position 34,986 of record JBBPBX010028254.1, read on the forward strand.
AAATGTTATCTAGCACTATGGCTGTGTTTATTCTCACATAATTGTGCATATCTGTGTAAATTGGCAATATTTGGCAATATTTGGTCTAAAAATGTGTTTACGGTAGTTCTATGGGTTGAACTGGTGGATTACACCTTAATTTTCTTATTTGTGCAAACGCTCATGTGTGACATGTCTGCTCATGTGTGATGTCACACAGGTGGTTCAAGCAGAGCCAATCCCCTGCAGAGATGAGAAGTGCATACCTTATATGGAAATGCTGCATTTCACTCCTGACAAGCGGTTTTATTTTCATTTTCATTTTTTTAGGCCTTTGGTTTTGGATGGAATGGGTGGAATGGATAAATACATCTACATGTTTATTCTTTGTTGTTGCTTGGTGTATGTTGTTGGCTAGAGGTTTAATTTGTTTTAGGTTGTTGCAGGTGGAGGCGTGAACAAAAGCACAACTCTACCTCCACCCCTCCTTGTCTCTCGACACGCCCATTTTCAGGGAGATTTTGGAAGGAGGAGTTACCGTCTCAACCTGGGTTTAGTTTCACTTTAATAACATTTACTCTTGAGTGCAAACAGAAAGGGACAGAAGTTTTGGTTATTAATTTATTTTATTTTGGCATGCAAGATGGCAGGTAATATCTTATTTTTTATTTTTTTTCTTCAAAAATGTTAGTTTAATCTAATATTATGGTTAATTAGTTTTAAAATAAAAGCCAACTGACAACGACACAACACAAACAAACTTTGTTCAATATGTTCCTTTAACTGTTTTTATTGTCAACAAAGGGAAAAAAAACATGTTATAAATATTCTCGTTGCACTTTCAGATTATGCCGCCTCAAATGTGATGATTAAAAAAAATTCAACACCTTGATCAAAAGCTTTTATTGTTTTATTTTGAGTATTGTTTAAGAGCGGCCTGCAGTTTCACAGATCAGACAAAGTGGCAAGGGATATGCAGGGACTCCCATGTACCAAGCACCGACTGAACAAAGGTGCTCTACCTGAGAAAATGTAGCAACAAAGAAAATAGTAATTATTTCAAGCAAAGTTAAAAAGGGGATTCAAAATTCTATCACACAGATATAAAAGCAGCATATTATCAAACTTGAGAGAATGCACCCATATGCAAAACCTATCAGAAATGAGTTTTTACTAAATGACTAAACTTATTGACATTAATACAGAGTAATATTCGCATTTGAAAAATAAGCCCAAAGAAAGGGAGGCAAAAAAGGGTTAAAAATTGTAAATTATACTTGTAAAGCTGCATCCTATCTGCACAGCCATGATTCTTGCATCCATATATAGAGACAAGAAAATCTTAGTAATAAATAAATAATGTCTGTTCATCTTTAAATGAGTTGTATGTAACTTTTCTAACAATATATTTTTAACATATTTCTTCACTCTGTCACTCCTGACATACTGATTTTAGAAAGTAATCTCTGAAAAAAATATTGTCCCCTTGCTTCTCCAGGTGGTAAATAAGCATTTCTAAAAAGAAAAGGTGACCCGCCATTTTCCAGCCAATAAAAACAGAGTTTGTAACCAGCCAATAAAAACAGAGCTTGAATTTGAATCAGCCAATAAAAACAGAGCTTGAATTTGAAATTCAACAGACCACAAGGGGGCAGAGCCACATATGGCTCTGAGGGGGAGGGATCAGAATGCTTTGCTTGTTGAAAATATTTCTAAGTGCTGCAATTCTACAGAAACTG
>JBBPBX010028255.1:0-26887 GCA_038048925.1 Garcialebias charrua
AGGCGGGGGACATGGAGTCCGAGTGGGCCGATGTTCCGCGCCTCTATTGTCGAGGCAGCTTATCGGAGCTGTGGCCGCAAGGTTGTTGGTGCCTGTCGTGGTGGCAACCCTCGAACCCGGTGGTGGACACCGGCAGTGAGGGATGCTGTCAGGCTGAAGAAGGAGTCCTATTGGGCCTTTTTGGCCTGTGGGACCCCGGAAGCAGCTGATAGGTACCGGCAGTCCAAGCGGCATGCGGCTCGGGTGGTTGCTGAGGCAAAAACTCGGGCGTGGGAGGAGTTCGGAGAGGCCATGGAGAATGACTTCCGTATGGCTTCGAGGCAATTCTGGTCCACCATCCGGCGTCTCAGGGGGGGAAAGCGGTACGCGACCAACACCATTTATGGTGGGGATGGCGTGCTGTTGACCTCAACTCGGGATGTTGTTCCATGTCTAGAGATTTATTGTAACTTGTGATGAAATTAAATGTTCTGTTCACTGAAGCTCCTTCATGTGTAGATGTTACATCCATCACTTCAGGTTAGGTAAGATCTGATGGTTTTTAACTCGATTCTAATGTATTCCTGTAAGATAACAAGTGTTCTGACTCAGACTTTGAAGCAACACGTGGACTCTTGTTTCTCAGCTCTTCTCTTCCAGATGAGCTGCTGTTGAACATGTTGGTCCTCTTGCATCAGGATCATGTTTGGTCAAAGCTTCAGCTTCACGTTGACTCTTATTAAACACTGAATTATCTCAGTTTGACCAACTTTTAATAAAAAATATGACGTCTGAAACAGTAAAGAGTTCTAATTATTGTTGCCAAACATTAGACCCAGCAGCACGACGTTCCGATGTGTGATTTAAAGAAGCCAAGCTTCTGACACTGACCCTGGTTCATGTGATGCTTCATTCATGAACAGTTTATTACATGTTTAAGATGAGTCCTGTCAAACTGTCACTGTTTTGGTCTTTTGGTGGTTCTTCTCAGAACGAGTTGTGTAACACGGTCCACTGCAGGTCTTATGGGGGTTCTCCTCTCACAGGGTTCTCTTGGAGCATCTCACACCACAGTTCAGTTTTTAAATAGTTTATTAGCTCGTTATTGAACTTGTAACTTGTTGGTACCGTCAGTTCCTCTGTGGACTACCAGTGGCACCGTCTGACACTGCAGAGACCTTTGGTCTGGTTCATGGTGGACTCAACGACTGATGATACCAAGCTGAAAGCATCAACCCTCCACCGCCATTTTTAAATGCTGTTTGCCGCTGTGCATTCTGGGTAAAACAGCTGTGTTTTGTGCTTCATTCAGATGGAGCTGGATGAAGTTGTGCTGCCATGTTGTTTTCTCCTGAAACCCTCTGGTTCAGTCTTTTTCATGAACTTTAACCTTTTAACTTGCTAACTGACTCCTTTAGAGTTCTGTTGACCTGTTTCTCCTTGAAATGTTTCTGCATCTGGACCATAACTGTCACTCTGTGCAGGACAGACGCATGTCCACTCTTGACAGATTGATTGACAGTTGACTGGAAAACATCTGTTTTGGAGGTAATGGCCACGAACAATGAGCTTTAGTCGTGACTGCCCTCCATCCTCAGGCTCCACAGCACCTTTAGTCCTGAGACACCACCCAGAAGGTTTGGACGAACCATGTTTGATGCTTTCTTTAGTTTTAGACCAATCATGGCAGATTGTTTTGTTTCCAGACTAGATCTACTGGATTAACAGTCTTTAGGTAAAAGTTGATCCAAAGACTCAAACTGGGCTTTACTGGTCAGTGCGTAGTTAGTTGTGAGATAAAGACCAGCTGTTGTTGCTCTTCCATCTTGTATGATGTTTCCCTTCATCTTCTTCTAGCTCCTCGCCACGTTTTTGTCCTCACCTTCTCATCCTGTCCGTCACAACCAATGACAGCTGAACGACATGGCGTTCTCATCTCGCTTTTCCTTCTGGGAGAAAAAGGGAAGTTTCATTTGGACGTTTCATAAATCCCATGCATGGTGTCAGAGAGTTAACTAACATCTTTTGAATTCACATGACAACATGAACTGCTCTTTGTTTTGTGTTCAGTTCTAATGTGCCTGGATTGAAACCACCTGGAGTTTTCTGACCAGCAGAACTTTCATAGTTTGGTCCTGTGTGACCATCGTTTGGGCGTTGTTTGTATCAGAAACTACTTTTCACCAATATCTGTGCATTGATTTTTTAAATTTCATGTGTCAGAAACTGCATGTTTTGCTTTTGACCCAGCGTGTGATTGTCGTCTTTGTGCAGTGACAAGGTTTTGATCTTTATTCCTTTTTTTACACGAATGATTTTAGATCAAAGACGAGAACAAAGTGAGCAGCAGCGGTGTAAGTAAATTAATTGGTCTTTCTCTTCAAGTTCGGACTTGGAAAATCAAAGTTTTTTATATAAACTTGTCTCAATGCTGATGTCATCTGTAAACACAAGTTAAAGGTCCACTGACATCATCTTACAAATGTGCATGAATTGATAGAAGATATATATATTTTATCATTCAACTTATGTTCGTTTTTGCAAATAAAATTATAAATGAATGAAAATTCCTTTCAAACTGAGTTTAAAATTAAAAACCGCTCTGAAAAATCCGACTACAAGCGAATGCAACATTTGTGATGTAGGAAGCAGGACCTTCAGTCTTCGTCTGCCATTAACGCATATTCATTCTCTGCCAGATCGCCTTTTTTTTGTATAACTTGAAAAATGACGGTTCGGTGTGTCACATTTGGGTGTTTTAATATCATCAGTGAACAAGTGAGCCTTTTCACTTTCCCAAAAGATGTAAGACCTTCGTCAAGAATGGAATAAATAAAGCTGCACCCCCTCGGACTGAGCTCCCTGCTTCCTGAACAGGTAAGAGTCAAATACATACGGTGCAGACCTAAATTAGAACCTGCTGTTTCTGCTCATCTAACTTCCTGCTTCCAAAACTAAAGACAAATAGCTTAAATCTTAACTTAGATTGATAATTTTGTTGTTTTTATTTCTTGTTCGCCATGAATATTTATATGGGGCGTTCTAAAGACGTTCTCCTTCTGGCAACTGGTAAAGAAAGTCGTTTCTTCTCTCGCTCCCTTCCTCCCCGACCTTCTTCCCCCCCTGCACGGCTTCTTGTCTTGTCTGCAGCTCCTTGTCTGCAGCTCCTCAGAAAGCACCTCGAACACAGATTAAGATGAATTGGGTTGTATGGGCAAATCAATTCTACGGACAAGATTTCAACAAAAGGCAAGGCACGGGGGAGCCGGCCCATCGTCGCAGACTGACCGGGAAGATGGCCATGGATTCCTGGCGATGGAATGGTGAGCGTCTCGCTCCCTGTGCTCTGTGGGGACTTGAACAATCTGGATTAAATTGGATTTATGATTGTAGCGCTTTGCTTTTTGGCGTTTGTGGAGCACTGGCTTATCGGCAAATGAGGGAGACTCAGCAGGACTTAATGCTGAAGCACCCGTAGTCTGATCTGCGCCGTGACCTTGACAAATCAGCTGTTTACGAGCTTATCCGGAAGGTGAACTGATCACCCACGGGTTGGGACTCTGGACGCTGTACTGGTCAACATCTGAGGGCCATCTGAGGGCCATAGCTTGGATCAGTGGAAAAATCCCGAATTGGATAATTTTGGATCATATTGGATTATATTTGGATCAGAGTTGCCCAAGCAGGACTCAAGGTTGCAGAAAATTACACTGCGTGCCTGAAGTGAAAATATTTGTCACCCTTATCTGACTCCCCCTAAACAAACAGCCTTGGAAGGCTGGATTTCAAATTTCTCCTGAGACGTGTTTACTGAGGACACCAGCTGCTATCTATCGCTACCCCCCCCCCCCCCCCGGAGAACTTTTCTGTGAGCGTTATCGGAGGCCGGCTGGTCACATCTCAGAACTGTTGCTATCTGGAATGGCTCATGGACAGAAATCTCACTGCCTCCACCTCAAAATGCATAAATGTGATTTGTCATAACTGTTGGCTTGCTGGTAGAGTTTTTTTGACTGTATCATAGAGTGTCCTGTAAGACAATGTGATAGAATCTTTTTTGAATACCACTGTTTACCTTATTGTAACCTTCCTTTTTTCCATATCTGTTTGTGGCGGCGCGGATTAATTTCTACTGCGGCTGCGTGTACACGTCCCCCTCTCAAGGACGGTGTGTGCGTCAATTGCAATGTTTTGTGCTTCGGTGCAATGACGATGCCAATAAAGATATATTCTATTCTATTCTACGTCACAAATGTTGCATTCGCTTGTAGTCGGATTTTTCAGAGAGAAAAGCGGTTTTTAATTTTAAATTCAGTTTGAAAGGTATTTTCATTAATTTATCATTTTGTTTGCAAAAACAAACATAGTTAAATGATACTATATAATTTGTAAGATGATGTCAGTGGACCTTTAACGTTTTGATTCTTGTGGGCATAAAGACGGGCTTTGATTTTATTTTTTCTCCAGTTCTCATCTTTATTCTGTTTTTCTTTTATTAGTCAGAAAGTGAAGGGCTGGTGAGCCGAGCCAAGTCCGTTCCAGCTTTAGATCCTGGCAGAGGTTTATTCAGGACAAAAAGTCCAGTGTCGGTGTCCGCACAGTCAACTGGTCGAGTCAGGAGTCCCTCTCCACAAAAAGTTCGGACTTCACTTCAAGTCCCGGAGCGCTTCAAAAGCCCTGAACCACAGCTGAAGACAGCAGCTCGGTTTAAGAGCCCCGAGCATCTACAAGCTCCTCCAAGTCCAGAACCAGGTTTTAACAGCCAGCAAGGACAAAATGGGACCGTCTGCAAAAGCATGGTCAACGGTTCGACCAATGGGAATGGTTTTCCTGCAAGTACCTGCTCCAGTTCAATGGATGATGTAGATGACCCGGGACTGACCCACACGAAAGGGGTGAAGGTGGTCCAACGTGTTGTAAGGAAGGTCTTACCCACAGAAGAGGAAGAAGAAAGTGGACCGACACAAAAACCACCCAACGCTTCAGCGGGAGCGCCGTCGTTAAAGGCCCACGCCATGTCAGGGTTCTCTTTCAAGCATGACATCATCAAAACGGACAGCAGAGATGAGTTCACACGAGGACTTACAAACATGATGGTCAGAGGCAGGACCAGGGAACCTCGCCCGCGACTACACAAAGATGAAAGAGCAGACAAGGTGGAGCTAGAGAAGAAAGATGAAAACGATAAAAATGTTGAGCTAGAAGAGAAGAAGAAGGAGCAGAACGAGATCAAACCCTCTCAGATGTCACAGGACATCAATCAAAGTCCTACAAACTCTGGTCTAGTTTTAAAGGAAGTCACATCTGTGGCTGTCCCCAAAGCTTCTTCCAGATTCACTCGCCCACAACCCCCGTCTCTCTCACCGGCTGTGGGCTTTGTTCCAGTACCCAAGCCTGCACCCTTTACTCCACGTCCTGTTGTCAGATCTGCACCCACCAAATCCCCTACGACTCCACCTTCACAAAAACCTTCTTCAGGGTTCACCCCAGACCCTAGCCCCGCTTTGCCTGCAGTTGGTACTAGTTCTGGTCCCGTAAGCCCTTCACCAGGACTTCTTGTTCAACCAGCAGATGTTAGTCAGAACAAGGTAGAGTCTGTTTTGAACTTGTCCCTTGTAGACCTGCTGTGTTCCAGAATGCCTGCTGAAGACTAACCCTCACATGTTAACTGATAGTCTCCTTTAAACTTGGTTGGATCACCTTCGCATGCAGGAAGGTCATTCCTGGTAACACTGCGACACAGACGGAGCATGACGTCTCAGAACCGTTTTATCATTTGGTCCATCATTGTTACAGACGAATGGCTCCACAGTTATATTCTGACTGACTTGTTCATTTAACTCCTTCAGCGACAGAATTCATGCACAGTTCATCACTACGCCAGGTCCCCCGCTTGAACCCCACCCACCACCCAGAGCCGTGCCCTCACTCTGCCGAGGGTTTTGAGTAGAGAGAGTATTGTGTAGGCGATGGGCCCAGGGTTCCTGTCAGGGTCTGTGTCCAGGCTTAGCAGTTGTGGCTAAGCACAGGGTCAATAGGTGGGGTTATGGTCAGGGAAAGGTTTAAAGACGAAGGTCAGAGGACTACGTTTAGAGAGAGGGGGTCCCGGGCTAAGTTTAGGGTCAGTAATCAGGTTTAGGGTCAGAAGTCAGGAGGTTAGGTTTAGGGTCAGAGGTCAGAAGGTTAGGTTTAGGGTCAGAGGTCAGAAGGTTAGGTTTAGGGGAAGGGGTCTCGGGTTAGGTTTAGGGTCAGAGGTCAGGAGGTTAGGTTTAGGGTCAGAGGTCAGAAGGTTAGGTTTAGGGGAAGGGGTCTCGGGTTAGGTTTAGGGTCAGAGGTCAGGAGGTTAGGTTTAGGGTCAGAGGTCAGGAGGTTAGGTTTAGGGGAAGGGGTCTCGGGTTAGGTTTAGGGTCAGAGGTCAGGATGTTAGGTTTAGGGTCAGAGGTCAGGAGGTTAGGTTTAGGGTCAGAGGTCAGGAGGTTAGGTTTAGGGGAAGGGGTCTCAGGTTAGGTTTAGGGTCAGAGGTCAGAAGGCTAGGTTTAGGGTAAGGGGTCTCGGTGAGGTTTAGGGTCAGAGGTCAGAAGGTTAGGTTTAGGGGAAGGGGTCTTGGGTTAGGTTTAGGGTCAGAGGTCAGAAGGTTAGGTTTAGGGGAAGGGGTCTCGGGTTAGTTTTAGGGTCAGAGGTCAGAAGGCTAGGTTTATCATTATTGATTTTACTTGATTTTATCACTTGTTTTATTTTATTTATTTTTTAAGCAAGCCTAATCTGCATCCACATGATTTTATCTTTGATCTTAGTCGATATTATTATTGATTTTATTTGATTTTATCACTTGTTTTATTTTGATCTTTGCTTTGTTACACTTTGTAGCACTTTGAGATTTTTATTAATGAAAAGTGCATTATAAATGGAATTCATTATTATTATTATTATTGTTTAGGGGAAGGGGTCTCAGGTTAGGTTTCGGGTCAGAGGTCAGAAGGTTAGGTTTAGGGTCAGAGGTCAGAAGGTTAGGTTTAGGGTCAGAGGTCAGAAGGTTAGGTTAAGGGTCAGAGGTCAGAAGGTTAGGTTTAGGGGAAGGGGTCTTGGGTGAGGTTTAGGGTCAGAGGTCAGAAGGTTAGGTTTAGGGGAAGGGGTCTTGGGTTAGGTTTAGGGTCAGAGGTCAGAAGGTTAGGTTTAGGGGAAGGGGTCTCGGGTTAGGTTTAGGGTCAGAGGTCAGAAGGCTAGGTTTATCATTATTGATTTTACTTGATTTTATCACTTGTTTTATTTTATTTATTTTTTAAGCAAGCCTAATCTGCATCCACATGATTTTATCTTTGATCTTAGTCGATATTATTATTGATTTTATTTGATTTTATCACTTGTTTTATTTTGATCTTTGCTTTGTTACACTTTGTAGCACTTTGAGATTTTTATTAATGAAAAGTGCATTATAAATGGAATTCATTATTATTATTATTATTGTATAGGGGAAGGGGTCTCAGGTTAGGTTTAGGGTCAGAGGTCAGAAGGTTAGGTTTAGGGTCAGAGGTCAGAAGGTTAGGTTTAGGTTCAGAAGTCAGAAGGTTAGGTTAAGGGTCAGAGGTCAGAAGGTTAGGTTAAGGGTCAGGGGTTAGGTCCATCACTAGACAAATGGCTCCACAGTTGTTTGCTGACTGACTTGTTAATTCAACCTCTTCATGTGTTGTATGTTCTGCTGAACTGACCACTTACAGTTTTACTGGTGTTCTGTCACCTGCAGTCTTTAAACATTTTACCATAGCTTTCTTACAGGCCAAATAGATTTTTTTGTAAACCCTTTAAAGTATTTAAAAGTGAAAACATGAGAGTTTTAACTTGACAATAAAAGTTCTTCACATTATTGTTTTATTTGTTGTCTGTCTAAAACGGGTCTCTGTTGAAAATGAGTCCTCGTGACTCAGTGACACTAGCCTGGTTAAAACCAGACCCTTGTCCTTCACTTCGCTTCGTACTAGGGTCTGGACTTTCTCCATTGTGAAACGATTCTTGCTAGAGGCTATGGCCTCTGCTGAGGAACAAAACCATTGGATCTTAGAAAAAATTTGAACAGGGAAAAGCATTCTGCTCCCTCCCCTCAGAGCCATATATGGCTGCTCCCCCGTGCTCTGTTAAACTTGACAACTGCTCCGCCTCCTGCAGCTTTTTCTCTCGCTGCCGGCTGCCGCTGCATACTGTATTCTGTGTTTATATGTTAATAAAACGTTTTAATAAAATAAAATAAAACCATGAATCACTGGTCCAGCTCACCAGAAGACCAGAAAATCTGATGGGACTCGGGCAGCAACGTAAAACACAATTTTAATTCTCTCGTGACAACCTGAGGCATTTCCTCGTAGTGGAGGGAGAGGAGGAGGGAGGAGAGAGCGATCACTTGACTTTTGGCCAAAAAAAACAAAAGAAAACTCCAGATAAGGGATTAAGAAGGGGAAATTAATACATTTGTGTCACATATAAAACAGTCCTGCATCGCTTTGCATCGCTTTGAATGAGAACATGCGGCTGCTCGCTGGCTGCGCTGGGACAGGTGGGGGCGTAGGTTAGGGGCCAAAAACTGATTGGTCCGGTCAAAAATCGGCCGGAGAAATCGTCTATGGGAGAAATCCCAGACTGTGCAGTGAAGGGAAATGAGAATTGAGCGGAGCTGTGCAGGAAGGCGAGGGCCAGGCTACAGTGACACCAACTTTTTAAAATAAAGGTCGAATGAATGAAAAATGAGAGCAAAGAAATGGTAGAATCCAAAGTACTTATTCTAGATTAAATCTGGTGTAATCTGGATTAGAGATGTGTTCTGTTCGGCTGCTGCTAATGAAGCGATGACTCCTCAGTTTGATCCAGAGGTTTGAGTCGTCACAAACTCTATTTCCTGGGTTTATTTTTGGTCATTTATGGACCTAAACCAGGAAAGTTGTTCTCTCAACTCAAAGGCATTGTTTAGACATTATTTTATATCATAAACCTTGCTATTGGTGTCAAATGTAATTAATTCCGAAAGGTCTAAAGTTGAAAATAAGGCCTGAGGGGTTTGATCCAAGGGCAGCAGGAAGGTTTGCAAAAGACATCTGGTCTGAGCATTCAAAAATTCAACAAAAGTTCAATACATAAAAAACCTTGTTTAGATTTCATAAATGACATAACTTATTTAGATACTGAATGAAAGTAAATGAATTCAAACAGTTGGGCTCACCACCTATGGGAGGGGCCAAAGGGGTTAGGTGCAATGTGGGATGGGTGGTGGCAGAGGGCGGGGACCCTGGCGGTCTGATCCTCGGCTACAGAAGCTGGCCATTGGGACATGGAATGTCACCTCTCTGGTGGGGAAGGAGCCTGAGCTAGTGTGTGAGGCTGAGAGGTTCCGGCTAGAAATAGTCGGACTCACCTCAACGCATGGCTCTGGCTCTGGAACCAGTTTCCTTGAGAGGGGTTGGTCACTCTTCCACTCTGGAGTTGCCCCTGGTGAGAGGCGCCGAGCAGGAGTGGGCATACTTGTTGCCCCCCATCTTGGTGCCTGTACGTTGGGGTTCACCCCGGTGAACGAGAGGGTAGTCTCCCTTCGCCTACGTGTGGGGGGACGGGCTCTGACTGTTGTTTGTGCCTATGCGCCAAACGGCAGCTCAGATTACCCACCCTTTTTGGAGTCCTTGGAGGGGGTATTGGAGAGTGCGCCTCCTGGGGACTCCCTTGTTCTACTGGGGGACTTCAACGCTCACGTGGGCAATGACAGTGAGACCTGGAGGGGTGTGGTTGGGAGGAACGGCCCCCCTGATCTGAACCCGAGTGGTGTTCTGTTGTTGGACTTCTGTGCTCGTCATGGATTGTCCATAACGAACACCATGTTCAGGCATAAGGGTGTACATATGTGCTCTTGGCACCAGGACACCCTAGGTCGCAGTTCGATGATCGACTTTGTTGTCGTCTCATCTGATCTGCGGCCGCATGTCCTGGACACTCGGGTGAAGAGAGGGGCGGAGCTGTCAACTGACCACTACCTGGTGGTGAGTTGGCTCCGATGGTGGGGGAGGATGCCGGTCAGACCTGGCAGACCCAAACGTATTGTGAGGGTCTGCTGGGAACGTCTGGCAGAGTCTCCCGTAAGACGGAGCTTTAACTCCCACCTCCGGGAGAGCTTTGAACACGTTCCGAGGGAGGCGGGGGACATTGAGTCCGAGTGGGCCATGTTCCGCGCCTCTATTGTCGAGGCAGCTTATCAGAGTTGTGGCCGCAAGGTTGTTGGTGCCTGTCGTGGTGGCAACCCTCGAACCCGGTGGTGGACACCGGCAGTGAGGGATGCTGTCAGGCTGAAGAAGGAGTCCTATTGGGCCTTTTTGGCCTGTGGGACCCCGGAAGCAGCAGATAGGTACCGGCAGTCCAAGCGGCATGCGGCTCGGGTGGTTGCTGAGGCAAAAACTCGGGCGTGGGAGGAGTTCGGAGAGGCCATGGAGAATGACTTCCGTACGGCTTCGAGGCGATTCTGGTCCACCATCCGGCGTCTCAGGGGGGGAAAGCGGTACGCGACCAACACCATTTATGGTGGGGATGGCGTGCTGTTGACCTCAACTCGGGATGTTGTGAGTCGGTGGGCGGAATACTTCGAAGACCTCCTCAATCCTACTGGCACGTCTTCCACTGAGGAAGCGGAGCCTGGGGACTTTGGATCGGGCTCTCCAATCTCTGGTGCTGAGGTCGCCGAGGTGGTTAAAAAGCTCCGCGGTGGCAAGGCTCCGGGGGTGGATGAGATTCGCCCTGAGTTCCTTAGGGCTCTGGATGTTGTGGGGTTGTGTTGGCTTACGCGACTCTGCAATATCGCGTGGACATTGGGGGCAGTTCCCTTGGATTGGCAGACTGGGGTGGTGGTTCCCCTATTCAAAAAGGGGGACCGTAGGGTGTGTTCCAACTATAGGGGGATCACACTCTTAAGCCTCCCTGGTAAGGTCTATTCAGGGGTTCTGGAGAGGAGGGTCCGTCGGATAGTCGAACCTCGGATTCAGGAGGAGCAGTGTGGTTTTCGTGCTGGTCGTGGAACACTGGACCAGCTCTACACCCTCAGCAGGGTCCTGGAGGGCGCGTGGGAGTTTGCCCAACCAGTTTACATGTGCTTTGTGGACTTGGAAAAGGCATTCGACCGCGTCCCTCGGGGGGTTCTGTGGGGGGTACTCCGGGAGTATGGGGTACCAGGCCCATTGATATGGGCTGTTAGGTCCCTGTACGACCGGTGTCAGAGCTTGGTCCGCATTGCCGGCAGTAAGTCAGGCTCGTTTCCAGTGAGAGTTGGACTCCGCCAAGGTTGCCCTTTGTCACCGATTCTGTTCATAACTTTTATGGACAGAATTTCTAGGCGCAGCCAAGGTGTTGAGAGGATCCGTTTTGGTGGCCTTAGAATCGCTTCTCTGTTTTTTGCAGATGATGTGGTCCTATTGGCTTCATCAGATCGTGATCTACAGCTTTCACTGGAGCGGTTTGCAGCCGAGTGTGATGCGGCCGGGATGAGGATCAGTTCCTCCAAATCCGAGGCCATGGTCTTGAGCCGGAAAAGGGTAGCATGCCCTCTCCGGGTCGGGGAGGAGGTCCTGCCCCAAGTGGAGGAGTTTAAGTATCTCGGGGTCTTGTTCACGAATGAGGGAAAACTGGAGCGTGAGATCGATAGGCGGATAGGTGCAGCGTCCGCAGTGAAGCGGGCGCTGTACCGGTCTGTCGTGGTGAAGAGAGAGCTGAGTCGAAAGGCAAAGCTCTCAATTTACCGATCAATCTACGTTCCCACCCTCATCTATGGTCATGAGCTTTGGGTTGTGACCGAAAGAACGAGATCTCGGATACAAGCGGCTGAAATGAGTTTTCTCCGCAGGGTGTCTGGACTCTCCCTTAGAGATAGGGTGAGAAGCTCAGTCATCCGGGAGGGACTCGGAGTAGAGCCGCTGCTTCTCCACATCGAGAGGAGCCAGTTGAGGTGGCTCGGGCATCTGGTTAGGATGCCTCCTGGTGAGGTGTTCCGGGCATGTCCCACCGGGAGGAGACCCAGAGGAAGACCCAGGACACGCTGGAGGGACTATGTTTCTCGGCTGGCCTGGGAACGCCTTGGGATTCCCCCAGAGGAGCTGCTCCAATGGGCTGGGGAGAGGGAAGTCTGGGCCTCCCTACTTAGGCTTCTACCCCCGCGACCCGACCCCGGATAAGCGGAAGAAAATGGATGGATGGATAAATTAAAAAATAGCAGTAATGTATTTGGAAGAATGTTTTTACACTTGATTAATTTCTTCTTTTAATTAAATTAAATTACCTAATAATAACATTCAGAAGGCTTAAAGAAGTGAACTTGATCGATTTTTGAATGCTTAATAATTTTAGTTAATCAGGGAAGAGCCCATTACCTTCTCTGAAAGTCCTTGCAGAGAAGTGCTGATGGGTTTCTGATCATATTTTTAATAACACAATATCTTATTTTGCATCAATAACCCTGTAGTGTGTAATAAACACGTTCATGTTCTGCATTTTCTGGAGAAGATTTTTCTGAAGGGATCAGGTGACGTTGGTTGTTTGGTTCATCACTTTTCTTCTGGTCCTTGTAAATTACCGTATGTACCAACAAATAGTGAATAGTTGTCCCCTCTCGTCAGATAAGGTGTTTATTTCTTCTTAACTTGTTCAAAATGTGAAACTTTCTAGAAACCTGCAGGCTGCAGTGGATCCTGTTTCTGTTTTTAAACATCCAGTTTTGAACTTCCAGTGTGTTGTGCATGTGGTGTAAATCATACGGCCTCACAGAAATTAAAAAAATGAAATAGCATTATGTGTTTGCGGTATTCAGTGTTGCAGATGATGTCCTGCTGTGTCTTCATGCTGATCAGCTGTTGCGTGTGTCACGTGTTGCTCATATGTCTGTGCCTTTTCACTTCCTAATGCTGCCGACCCTTCAGGGCTGCGTGACGGAGGACCCTTTAGCCTCGTTCCAGGCTGCACGTGTTGCAGACAAACAACCCCAGGTGTGGTGTGTGCTGTGCCTGACTGCCCTGAATCCACCGGCTCGTCACACAATCACCTGTGGCCTGCTCTGAAATGCATGTTTCATTACAATATTACAGACGTTATATTAAGAGTTGTGTCCTAACCTGGTTTTTTAGTTCACAATTAAAACTGAGCTCACTTTTTATTATTCTTTTCATGTTTGTGTAAAATGTGTTCATCAAGCTTTAGTGCAGGTTTTGTTTTCAATGATTCAGGGTCCAGTTATAAAAAGAGTCAGTGTCTCTCTGAGCTGGGGCTGATGGAGACCTAACAATGTGAGAACAAGTCAAAGTTTTACTTTCTCTCACTTCTGACAGTTTGTGACCAAGTGACCAGTAAACGTGTCACGATGAGCAGTTTTCAACACGTGCAATGCTTTAAAAACCATACTCCAGTTTGTGCATGGGATTTCATTGCCCACCTATATCCACATGAAACCCACCTCGTCTCTCTTTGAACCTCGGTAGCTGCCCCCACGTTCATCATTTAAAGTGCTGAAGTGCAGTGTAGACATGATGATGGTCATTTTAGATCATTTTTTTAAAATGAAAAATCGTTATCATAGTTCAGAACAAGCGTTCAATACAAAAACAACTGGACTTTATTTGTAACAGAAAACGTTCCGCCCTCTATCCAAAGGGCTTTCTCAATTCAAAGAGCAGGCTGTGTGAGAGTGAGGTTATAACAGGCTGAGATGACACACACAGATATGTAAATTGAAAGCTAAGATAACACACACACATACCTGAGATAACACACATCCTATGTGCCGAATCACACATCACACCTTAACAGTAGGGGTTTCTTAAGGTCTTTGTTAGTCTAATTCACAGAAGCGGCCACTCAGTTCTCATCAGGTTATCATAAGCCGTGTTTCCATCTAATTTCAATTCGAATTTTGAGCGAATTTTTGAAAATTTGCAAAAATGTAAATAAAAATAAATGCGAATCAGAAGTGTTTCCATCAACTGGCTTGAAGCGAATCCACCAGGCCACGCAAAGCGGCATTACGTCAGACGTCAGCGTTACGCACGTCTACAGTAAACAGGAAGTAGCGGTTGAAAACAGGAACCGAACCACACATCTCGGCAAAATGGAGAGAATATTTCAGGAATGTGTTGCTATCGGGCAAGTTGTATTTATTCTGTCATGCCAACTAGTTTTAGCGATGTTACAGCGGAAACAGCTGATCAGTCACATGACGTGAATGTTCGCTACGTCAGAACTGAGTCGGCAAATCTGTTTCCATCTCTCGTTTTGCGCATCAGCTCTGTTTCGAAAAACCACCTCAAGCGAGCGTATCAACTTTTTTGCGAATTAGAGGAAGTTAATTTGAATCGTGCCGTTTCCATTCACCTTTTCTGATGCAATACTTCAAAATGCGCATCAAGAAACCTTGATGGAAACACGGTTATAGTTGCTGTTCTGAGATGTTTTCTGTCAGAGGAGAATCCTCTGGAACAGTCACAAGCCGTGTTTCCATCAAGGTTTCTAGCTGCGCATTTTGAAATATCGCAGCAGATAAGCTGGTTACGGCAAAATCCTAATTTACTTCCTCAAATTCGCCAAAAAGTTTATACGCTCGCTTGAGGTGGTTTTTGGGATCTTCGAAAATGAGCAGATGCGCAAAACGACAGATGGAAACAGATTTTCCGACTCAGTTCTGCCGTAGCGAACATTCACGTCACGTGACTGATCAGCTGTTTCCGCTCCGGACAACATGTAACATCGCTAAAACTAGTTGGCATGACAGAATAAATACAACTTGCCCGATAGCAACACGTACCTGAAATATTCTCTCCATTTTGACGAGATGTGTGGCCGGGTTCTGTTTTCAACCGCTACTTCCTGTTTACTGTAGACATGCGCAGTGCTGACGTCTGACGTAATGACGCTGACGTCTGACGTAATGACGCTGACGTCTGACGTAATGACGCTGACGTCTGACGTAATGACGCTGACGTCTGACGTAATGACGCTGTGCGTGGCTTGGTAGATGCGCTACAAGCCAGTAGATGGAAACACTTCTGCTTCGCATTAATTTGTATTTACATATTTGCGAGATTTCAAAAATTAGCTCAAAATTCGAAATGAAAATGGATGGAAACACGGTTACAGGTTTCGAGCTCGAGCTGCTGCGACACAAAGAAGCTGAGAACCTTTGCTACAAATGTTTGGAGGCGTTTCGAAACCGCTGAAATGAAATAAATCAAATGCTGTTCGCCCAACAGTCACTGCTCAGTGAGGTACTAATGGCTGTAACTGGACCACACGCGCGCACACACACACACACACACACACACGGCTTGTGTTGTTGTTCTGAGTGGACCTGACGTTCTTCACACACCTTCCTGCAGTCACAGTGAACTTCCTCGGCATCCTGACAGACTTGTTTTTGTAACCTTATCGCATGTGCAGGTTCAAGCTGAAGATGCGTTGTGGCTTCAGAACTGCTCGAGGTGACAACATGTGCATAAGAAACCTGCTGCCGTCTGAGTCTTGAAGTGTTTGTCGTTTCAGGTGAAGACCGAGGAGCAGATCGCAGCGGAGCAGGTCTGGTACGGATCAGAGAAGGTCTGGCTCGTTCATAAAGATGGCTTCTCCCTGGGTGAGACACAAAGTTAATTTTAAAACATCTTTGGATCGTAGGTCAACGGGTGCTTAATGATTTTATGGAATGTTACTCTTGGAGACGTTGAGCACGTTGTCCGGTGGTTATCATCACCCAACTTCTTCTGAACAGTAACTGTCCCCACATCGGTCTCTGTGACTCTGTCTTTGACTCTCTCTCATTTTTAATTTTCATTTTCATGTAGAGAATAAAGGAGCAGATTTTGTTTGTTGAAGGAACAAAAAAGCCTTTATTTGATACTGCAGGAAGTTACTTGCCTAAACAAAGTGTTACAAAAAATAATAAACACCAAAAAATCGAAAATTTAATTTCTGCAGTTTGTTTTAGAATCAACATCTTTTGAGTGAATTGTCTTCTACAAAATCTTGTCACGGTCATGATAAATGCCCACAGAGATCATTTCAGCACAGCTTTGGCCCAATGGGAGGTGGGTTGTCTGTGAACTGAAGAATCTGGGCTCAGCTGCAAGTCTTTACAACCCCTTATAACCCTGAGGTACTCCTCTATGAACAAATGAAAACTATTGACAGTGTAAGGATCTGGTGGTGGTTTGAATGTAAAACTGAAGGGAGGACTCAGACAACTCAGGTAAAGAGTAAAGAAAAAGTATTTAATGAAAAATTAAACAAAAGGGCTGACATGGCAGCATGCAACCTTTATTTCTACAGGTTAGTCTCATTGAGCCTCGAGGACTCATTTACTAGAGAGACCTGATTTTAACAAGTTAAAACAAAGATGTCAAAGTAGCAAAACAGACAGATTAAGGCAGATGTTCTACATCTACCTTATAATCTGTCTGTTTTGCTACTTTGACATGTTTGTTTTAACTTGTTAAAAAATAAAATGAAATCTGTATTTCTCTCTTATGATTGTCTATTGTTGATTGTTCAAGGAAAATCTACTGTTGCTGTTGTCATCATTCTTTAGTTTGTAGCAGGTCTCTCTTGTAAATGAGTCCTTGAGGCTCAATGAGATTAACCTGACTAAATAAAGGTTGAATGAATTTTAACAAAGAATGATGAAAACTGTGGACAATCATAAAGGAGGCATATAAATTGAGAAGAACAAGTGAAAATAAAATGGTTTAAAAACAAACAAACTAAATTATAAGACGATGTAGAATACTAAAAACAGGAACATGTCTGTTAGTTTTTTCCAGGAACTTAAAAGATGTTTGAAGCCATTTAGAGAGGTCATGGTCGAGATCTTCAGACCTTTTTGTAAGATATTCCATGAAACAGGAGCAGAGTAGGAGAAGGCCCTTTTTCCAAGTTCAGTCCTCACTGAGGGAACACTGCAGGTAATCATGTCCTGAGAGCGCACGCTGTAGCTGCACTCACACAAAGACATGTAGGAGGAGATGTATGAGGGCAGCAGACCAAGAAGTGATTTAAAGATGAAAATGTACCAGTGGAAGAGTCTGTGTGAAGTTAATGATGTCCAGTTAACCAGTGAATACAGGGTGCAGTGGTGGGTACGATAATCACAACCAGTTATGAATCTTAGTGCACCATGATAGACAACATCCAACATCCGCAGGGTGCTTGTAGGAGCATTCATGTAGAGAATGTCACCGTAATCAATGGAGGGAAGGAAAGTCACAGATACAAGGCGTTTCCTAACATTCAGTGTTAGACATGATCTGTTTCTGAAAAAGAAACCCAGTTTAACTTTCAGTTTCTTCACTAGGTTTTCCACGTGGAGTTTAAAAGAGAGATGTGAATCGACCAGGATACCCAAATATTTATAGGAATCAACAAACTCAATAGGGACACCATTTGAAGATAAAATCAGAGGAAGATCTGCTGGAACCGACTTCCTATTTGAAAAAAACATCCCTTTGGTTTTATCAGCATTTAGGACAAGTTTGAGACGGAACAAATCTGACTGGATGATGTCAAAAGCGGATTGCAAAAACTGGAAAGCCTTAGCTACTGTTTTAGCTCGACAATAAACAACTGTATCATCAGCATAGAAATGTAAGGATGCATCAGGGATGCACTGACCTACATTAGCTATGTAGATTGTAAAGAGGGTTGGTCCTAAGACTGAGCCTTGTGGTACACCATTTTTAACTGTTAAATAACTGGAAGAAGTACCGTTATGTTGAACACATTGCCTCCGATCGGAAAGATAATTAGAAAACCAACCGATGGTGTGATCAGAGAAACCGATTTCTGAGAGCTTATGACACAAGATGTTATGATCCACAGTGTCAAAAGCTTTAGACAGGTCTAAGAAAAGTGCAGCACAATAATCCTTAGCATCCAATGCTTCAACAACATCATTAAGAACCTTCAGAGAAGCAGTTGTTGTGCTGTGTTTTTTCCTGAAACCAGATTGATGGAGAGGTAAGATGTTAAATGAGTCCAGATAATTTTTGATCTGAGAGTTTATCAGTTTTTCTAGAACCTTGGCTAAAATGCAGAGTTTAGAGATCGGTCGATAATTGTTCAGTGAGGTGGGGTCACCTCCCTTCAGCAAAGGAAGAACAAAGGCTGTTTTCCAAGCATCCGGAATGGAGTTTTGGCTTATGGACAGATTAAAGATGTGGGTCACAGGGACTGTGATGATATGAGCAGCCAGCCTTAAGAAATAAGGTGGAAGTTCATCTGGACCTGCAGATTTTTTAGGATCAAGATCTTTTAACAGTTTATTTACCTCACTGACTGAGAACGGAGAAAAAGAGAAGGTGTGATTAACTGAGGATTGACTTGTAGGAGGGATTTGATTTGTAGAAGTTTGATTATTAGATGAAGTGGCTGATTTTCCATTTGTAACTGTGTCAAATAATGAACTAGAAGCAACAAAATGTTTATTGAAACAGTTCAGGATCTCGTGCTTATTTGACACAGGAACAGAGTCAACAAGAAATTGTGATGGGAGGTCAGATGATTGGGGGGTGCCTGAGAGAGATTTGATGGTTTTCCAGAATTTTTTAGGGTCATTTAGATTTTTGGAGGTCTGAGCGATGAACAACAATAAGAAGCTGACTTAAAACTATGTGAAACAAATGATAAACAACAACAACAACAAGCTGAGGGTTCTGCTGCTTCTGCTCCACAACATTTCAACATACAGTAACTTTGTCATAAAATAAGTTTAGAAAAAATGCCTACATTTTAAAGTTTAAACTCTAAATAGGTTTTAAGAGAACTAGATTCTAAATAAATGTCTAATGCTGCTGCCGGTGGCTCAGTAATCTCACCATGGTAACCAAACACTCGTGTCTTTCACTCCCTGAGCACCAAGGTTAGACGAGGCAAACTGAAAGTCAACCTCACACAAAGTTATACATCAACAAAATCAACTAAACAGTGTTTCCTGGTCTCTTCAGACCACATGCACTCCTTTTCATCCACATTCTTCTCATCTCCTCATGTTTAGTTTCCTCTGACTGAACCTGAAGTCCTCGTTGAAGGAGCAAGTCCTTTTCATCCTGACGGAGCGCACAGCACACTCCTAATTTGAACTCATAAGTTCAGCAGCTAGCAGAGCGGAGAACATCTCACATATTCAACCTCACCTCAACTGTGAACATCAAGCACTTCAGCAAACTGGCAAAACAAAAATGTTACTAACACAAATGTTCTCGACAGTTTTCCATGAAGAAAAGCCGTTTTCTGCTACATCTGCTAATGGGCCGGAAATATGTCCACAAGTCAGTTGTGCAGGAGAGAGGTCAGGAATGAAGTTGATGGAGCTCCAAAGAGAGCACGAGGTTGTCTCGTGTTTTATCACAGCACCTGCACTCTCATTTTACTTTGAAGTTAATTTAAAGATTAACAACAGTATAAAATATTAAAAATAACAACAGTATAAAATATTAAAAATGACATCATTGTAAGTCACCCTAAAAACATAAAACAAATTAACATCAAATAAATATGTATTAAAATGATCATTTCTAAAAATACTGTATACAGTATTCAGTTTTCAGTAACATAATATAAACTATAACTTATTTCTTTAAAATAATAATTAGTAAATCAATTTGTGTTGCATGTAGAAAAATATGGTTCTCTGTGGTGGAGCTCCAGGGTTTGGTGTGCAGGAAGTTTAGTGTTTTACAACAGAATCAGGAGCAAACACTAACGTCCCTGTTCTGTCTGCAGCCACTGTGGTAAAGACCGAGGCTGGCTCTATGCCAGAGGGAAAGGTGAAAATCAAACTGGAGCATGATGGGACGTTACTGGATGTGGATGAAGATGATGTAGAGAAGGTGAGTGGAACACCTCTGTCACCGTGAAGCTCACATTTACACGTATGCAGTGCTTTAAGTGGGCCGGAACTCACCGGAACCCAGTTCCGCCACTTCTAAAATTTAACCCTGAGAGTACCGGGACGTGTTTTAATAGTAAGGTGCGTTCCGGAACTTATTTATAATTTATTTATTATTTATAATTGACGATAACTTAATGGAAATGGTAACAATAGAGCTAATATGTGAGAACAATAAAAACGTCATAGTGAGTTGTGCATACAGATCACCAAACTCAAGCATAGAAATGTTTACTGATAAAGTCATGGAGCTATTAGAAAATAACTTTAATAAGATTTTTTTTTTTTCTGTGGAGACTTTAATATTGATATAGGAAATACAACGGATGACAATAACATCAGTACATTTATACATTCAATGTACAGTATAGCTTGAATCTTTATCCTTTAATATCCAAGCCTACAAGAATAACATGTCATAGTGCCACAACAATTGATAACTTTTTCACAAATATAACAAATGGGGATGTGATGGGTGGTATTCTTACTACTGATTTAAGTGACCACTTACCAATTTTTACAATCTATAAAAATGATCAGATTACCATAAGAGCAGTTAAAAGGAAGAAAAAATAAATAAATAAACGCATCCAAACAAGCATTAGACAGATTAAAGGAAGATTTAGATAAACAAACTTGGGGAAATGTGTATGTTGATGATGTGAACTCATCATATAATGAGTTTATGAATATTCTAGAAACTCTATATGAAAAAAATTGTATGCAAATAAATTTTACTAGGAAAAACACTGTTGACCAACCATGGATGACTAAGGGATTGAGAAATGCTTGTAAGAAAAACAAGTATTTGTATTCATGTTTTCTGAAATCAAGAACACAAGAATCTGAAGAAAAATATAAGAGGTATAAAAACAAATTAGTTGGGATTATAAGGAAACACAAAAAGGAATATTATAGTGGTTTATTAAGTAAAAGTAACGGTGATATGAAAGCTACATGGCGAGTAATGAATGATGTCTTGAAGAATCATAGGTCAAAGACTGGTATCTCACAACATTTTGTACAGGATAATGATGAAATTCATGATGACATTGAAATTGCAAACAGATTTAATCAATACTTTGTGAATGTTGGATCAATCCTTGCAGATAAAATACCTAAGGTAAATGATACAGTGAACCATTCAATTATTAATTGTGTAAATAGTATTTATCTTAAGGAAATCGACAAAGAAGAAATAATGAATGTGGTTAAAACTTTTTCAGACAAGAGATCTAAAGACTGGGTTGATATGGACATGAAGCTTGTGAAGAATATCATGAGTCATATCGTTAAGCCATTTACATATATATGTAACTTATCATTTTCGACAGGAACATTTCCAGAAAATATGAAAACTGCTAAAATAGTACCTCTCTTTAAAGATGGTGATAAAGGTATATTCAACAACTATAGACCAATATCCCTATTGCCACAGTTTTCGAAGATTTTAGAAAAATTATTTGTGCTAAGATTAGATGAATTCATTGAAAAACAAAATATCTTGAGTGAGAGTCAATATGGATTCAGAAAACAAAACTCTACGTCAATGGCTATCATGGAATTTATGGAACACATAACTACGGCTATTGACCAAAAGCAAAATTGTTTAAGTGTTTTTGTTGATTTAAAGAAAGCTTTCGATACTATCGATCATGATATTCTCATTGACAAATTGAGTAAATACGGTACCAGAGGACTAGCATTGCAGTGGGTATCCAGTTATTTGAAAAATAGAAAACAATTTGTGCAGATAAATGATGTAAGATCCGACCACTTTGAGATTTTCATTAATAAAAAGTGCATTATAAATGGAATTCTTTATTATTATTATTATTATTATTATTACCTATGGAGTCCCTCAGGGTTCTGTACTTGGCCCAAAGCTGTTTATTCTATATGTAAATGACTTGGTAAAAGTGTCAGGACTCCTTAGGTGTATATTGTTTGCTGATGATACCACATTCTTTTGTTTTGGTAAAGATATTGAACAGTTGTTTGAGTTGATGACGACAGAATTTGTTAAAATTCAAAATTGGTTTAAACTAAATAAATTATCGTTGAATTTAGATAAAACCCAGTATATGATATTCAGTAAAAAAAAGAAAACTGTTAATGTTCCATTTATGATTGATAGTGCTGAAATCTGTCGTGTCAATGAAGTGAAGTTTTTGGGCGTTATTATTGATGATAAATTGACGTGGAAGAATCACATAAATTCTGTTAGGACAAAGATGGCTAAGTCCATTGCTGTATTATACAGAGTCAGGGACTTGTTGAATGACAGAGCCCTGTATTTGTTGTATAATACAATTATTGTTCCACATTTGATTTACTGCATTGTTGTTTGGGGGAAAGCTTGTAAAACATTTACAGAGCCTATTTTTTGCTACAAAAAAGAGCTGTTAGAATAATTACAGGAAAACATTATTGTCACCCTTCTAACACCTTATTTGATCAATTGAAATTGTTGAAGTTCCAGGACTTGGTGGATTATAATATTTTGTTAGTTATGTATAGAGCTCATAAAAATCAACTGCCTGTAAATATCCAAATGCATTTTGTTAAATGGCAAAGCTGTTATAATCTTAAGGGAATAGAAGTATTTATTAAACCACAATATAGAACCAGTTTAAAGGGTCGGTCAACCTCAATTCAAGGAATTGGCTTATGGAATGTCTTGGAGACTGAAGTAAAAAATGCAGCAACAATGATTACATTTAAGAAAATGATAAAAAGTGGACTATTGCAAAGATATAAATGAAATACTGTTGTGTATGTTGCTTTGTAGTTCGATATTTTTTTGGTGAATTATTTCTTGTTTTTTTATTAATTAAAGTTGATTGTTGTTTGATTTGATGGATTGTAAGAGGGGGCAGTTAAAATAAGATTTTTTCTTCTTACTGCCACCCTTCATTTTATTTATGTGTTGTATATTTATTTGTTGTAAAATGTTGTATTATTTTGTTTTTTATTATAAAATGAATGAATAAACTAAACTAAACAGTACTGTATGTATAAGGTGCAGTTTGGATGTATGTTCCGAATTACGTCGAAATTCGCTTTACGACGGACCGTAGGAACGGAACTCAGTCGTAAATCGAGGACTACCTGTATTTGTAATACATATATTTACTAAGGATGTTTTCACCATCGGTTATCTTGGATGACTGAATATTGTTGGATGTCTTTACCTGGATTATTGAGCAGGAACTTTGATGTCTTGAACCACTTTGGCTGTGGTTGCCTGGGAGGAGGGGACGACTGAGAGGACAGCCCCCAGAAACAATCTTATCACCAACCGGTTGGTCTACTGTAGGAGTGTACAGCTTTGCGGGGAAAATATTTTGTATGTGACTTCTCAGATTGATGAAGCCCTTCGGATGGAGGGCGAAACGTCTCTCAACAAAAAAAAGCAACTGTCCAGATGACCTGATTGAACATTGTTGGACTTCCATTATCTTGCTTCTTCCTTTCTGGGTCACAGGGTTCACTGGTGTCTATATCCAGGAGCCACTGTGTGAGAGGCGGGGTACACCCTGGTCAAGTCGCAAGTCAAGGACAATTTAGAGTTATCAATCAGCCTAACATGCAGGTTTTTGGTCTGTGGGTGGAAACCGGAGTACCCAGAGAAAACTCGTGCATGCACAGAGAGAACACGCAAACTCCACGCTGAAAGGCCCCGGCTGGGATTCGATCTGATAACCAATGATTAATCTATAGTGGTCAAGACCACCACTAGCCACCCCCTGGTTATGCCATTGTGCCTGGTGGTAGGGCTTTAACAGCCTACTCGAGTAATCGACACATCGATTCATCTATCGAGTTTTTTAATTTCACGTTGAGTATTCGTAGTGACGTCATCACGTCGCAGTTACACAACAGAAAATGAATCAACTTCCTGTTTGGAGTGCATTGCAAACTAGTGTTACATCAAATTCTGTGACCACGGTATATTGTGACCATAGGGGGCGGTGTTGCATGCACTGTTGCAGGTGCGGGGTGGTTGACCGCCCCACTGTTTTTTGTTTTGTTTTTGATGTGCCGCACGTTTCTTTCACTTTTGCAGCTAGTTGTGGTTTTCCTGTGATTTATCTGCAGAATGATAAATGGTAGGAGCATAATGTACACTCCCAATGTTTTGTTGGTCTTTTTTGTTGTTGTAAATATTAAATTACGGTTTGGTTTTTTTGCCTTTTTTTTTTTTTTGCATCTTAAGATCCTATGCCATCATCAACTACTCGAGTTCTACTCGAGCTTTATTATGTTAATGTCGAGTTTAATAATTATGTATTCGTTCAACCCCTAGCCTGGTGGTAGATAAAATTTAACCCTTCACTCCAGGATCAGTCAGTCTGACCTGCCCTGGACAAGTAGAAAAAAAACAAAACAAAAAAACAACAACTCTGTTCTACAGTGTAACTTCTATGTGCTTGGACATCTCACATCAAAAACATTAAGGTTTACTTGCATTCCCTGTTCAGTTCCAGTGCCGAAAAACACTCGTCTTGAGAACTTTAATGAAAATATTTTCTGCATCAGGCTGCAGTGATGAAAGAAAGTTCGGACATGCTACCTAACTTTAATAGTTGAGTAGAAAACTACCACACTTGTCCATTTGCTCATGTTTGTTGACTGTCCCTTTGTGCATTTGATGTTTTCTCATAAGATGTAGCTGCAAAAAAAAAGTGCAAAGAATCTCTGCGTGACTGACACTCGTCTCAAGTGCACTCCCATCAGCTCTTCATCGCTCTGTGTATGTCGGTATGTAAGAAACATAAAATAAACTTGGGGCGCAGGGAAGCTAAATCAAGCACTGAGGGTTAAAAATAAACTGCCAAAATGTTTGGACTGCAGAGAGAATTTCAGAGTACATTCTCAATATGTGGCGGCATTAGAGGGGATCACATTTGTGTCCCATCTAGAACTGTAGCACCTAACTTCAGATTTACTTCACTTTTTGTTGTGTATTTTAGGCCGTGCACATAATTACTCCCATCAGCCTGTTTTTTACACTTAAACGTTCAGGGCTGTAGCCTTGAAGCATCCGACTGCAGGCGCCACTCTAAGGTCCGGTTGATCTCTGGTCTTTTCCGATTGGTGCATGCACAGAAACTTAAGCGTGCACTCTTCAAGACAATGTTACATAACTCTGCTTCTTATATACTACAGTACTTTAAACCTTGTGTACAGTATTTTCCAGCACATGTCACAATTTTTTGCTTAGAGTTGTCAGTCCTGCAACTTTACTTTTTTTTCCATATTCATAACACAATTTTTGACTGCCGCTTTAAGTTTCGAAAAACAGCAACAGCAAGTCCTGCCGTGCATGCTTGCTTCACTCAGCTGAGGTGGAGGAACGCTGGAGAGCTAGTGGCTCTGGCCAAGATGGATGGATGGCCCCGCACTGCCCAGGTGAAACTAAGTTGTTTTGACCATTAAAGCGCATTTATTAAGGGAAAGTTAAACTGAGACACACTTTGCTATAATGTCGAGCAAACAAATAATTGTAAGTGTTAATCTTGTTAAATTTTGAAGAACTGCAATGAGTCCTCTCGTGCTTGCTTGCATCACTCAGCAGGTGCAGGCGGAAGAATGCGAAGAGCTAGTGGCTCTGGCCACAATTAATGGACAGATGGATGGACAGATGGATGGATGGATGGATGGATGGATGGATGGATGGATGGATGGCCGCACAGGCAAAATGAAGCTGTTTTGACCATTAAGTAAATGCGACTTAGACGCCGAAGCGACTTACATGTTTTTTCCTCTTCATGATGCTTTTTTTTGACTGATATGACTTATATGCAGGAAAATATGGTAAATACATTTTATTCATCCCTAATACTTTTGAGAATGTTATAAGCAAACAAAATGCTTCAGATTTCTGATGATTATAAATATTTAGGTACAGCATGAACACATAAATGTATTTTGATTAAATATTTCATATTTGCATAAAACAGACTAAACAAACAATAAGGATTTCTAAGCCCTGGCAACGTTTAGACATTTTGGAGACTCCCTTGTGCGATCCTGGTTTTACAGTAATATTGTAATCACACACGGTTCTGTTGGCACAGCAGACAGCTCTGCAGCTTACTGAGATAAGAAGAGTTGTCAAACATTACATGCAGCTTCAGAAAATGGAACGAAGTCTGAACATGTAAATATATATATGTCTTAAACAATTATTGTTTAATCTGATTGTTGGAAAAAAGGGGCAGATATAATAAGATTTATTCTTCCTTCTGCTACCTTTCATTTTTTTTATATTTTGTACATTATCATTTATGGGATTGTCTTGTATTGTTTATTTTGTAAAAAAAAATGAACAAATTTAATAAACATAAACATGTAAATGAATTCAGCCTGGTGCTGTTTGTTTTGATTCTGTTAAAACTCTGACTTTATTGGTTTCAGCTCGTTTGCATTCCTCGCTCAATCCAAAGGTTGTGCAGGAAGTGTGATAGTGACGGGTTGGGTACTGTTTACAGTATGCGTGTGTTCAGATTTTTAGACGGGCTCTGAAAAGTGTTTTCTGAAAGAAATAAAGCACAAAGGGAACTTGATACTCCAGCAATGCAGGCGAGACTCTTTACATCTGACTACAGAGGCAGGAAGAAGCCAGAGAACACGAGGAGGGGGCAGAACCAGAGTACATTGTGTTTTAAAGCTTGGCTGGGACTTTTCATAAGCTCTTCAGCTCATTCTTGGAGTGAGGCGACGGACCACAAGTCATTAAAAAAATATAAAGACATTGTTGTTTTTTTGTGGTTTTTTTTTACAATTTCTGTTTCTGTTGCATGTAGAGAAGTGACTTGGAATGATACGCTCTGTTTAGTGAGTCAGCACCTTAAAGCACTTTTCAAAGATCACTGTTTTTGTTGAATAAATAAAAAAAGTTAAGTCGAGTCCTGAGGACGTTCAAACACAAACAAACAAAAAATGTAGAAACGTTTCGTCTTTCATCCGAAA